>JAEIFU010001661.1:0-61807 GCA_018904235.1 Lordiphosa stackelbergi | reverse complement strand
AGCAGGGCATAATCCCGAAACAAATTTCGGTTCCGGTTCCGATACCGGTACGTCCCGAAATAAATGTTTCGGTTAAAGGTTCCATTTCGGTTTTCAATTAATTTCGGTGTTCGGTTTCGATACGATTTAATACTGAAAAAACTAAATTCTGAGATAAATCTAAATCATTTTATTCCTGTTTAATAAAATGTATCAAAATTCAACATGAAATGAATGGTTTACATTTAAAGTAAAATTATATATGGGCATTTCCATTCTGTCGAACCGGGACCGTCGTACAAAATGAAAAAGGAAAAAGTCAAATTAAATCGAATTTTTAATTTGTTTTTTACTGTATAATATAGCTCTCAGCAAGCACTTTAATTAGTGTTAAAGTGTATATCAAGTGAAATTCGGTTTCCAAAATAATGACAAAATTGCAAGCTTTTCGAACGTGACAAAAACAGAAGTGGTTTTCACGAGCAGCTATATAAAGACAAATTTTAGCGAAACCTAACACAATAATTAAGCCCAAATAATCTTAATATCTTATGAATGCACCGTTCTTTGAAATGTATATTATTTTATTTAAAAATCTTGAGTACTTTTCTTGTAAAAATATATTTATCTCTGTCGACACGTGACATGTCGAACGTGACATTTTTTCCATCATCATATTTATGTGGTTTCTGCTTAAATGCGTAGCAAAAACATACAGTTAATTGCATTGGCATAGTTTCTCATGGTTTCTTATGCATTCTTGTATAGCCTTTTTACCATCAGAAAGATTTTAGATTGCGAAAGTACATGTAATTTATAGTCACTTTTTTCCAAAAAAATAAGCAAATTTAATGTAAAAATGAGAAAAATCGCACTAGCACGGCCGTGAAAGCGAATATATTCAATTGGGTTATTAGTAAATGTAAGATTAGCTTACATTAGTTTAATTGGATTGTTTCTTTATAAAAATTATATCAAATACTGTGTTTTAAACCACTTTAATTTTTTTGGGCCAGGTGGACCTTTTTTTGGAAATGCCCATATCCTTCATATTCGTATTTTTTACGTAGTTAACACGTAAGATCTAATGATTACATTATATGCTCATAAATATTATATATTATTATGTATTATTAGTTTTCGAATTTAACTTCGAATTTTATACGTCCACTATATAGCATTCTTGTGATTTGCTCGCAGTGACATAATTGCAGTGAATGTGGTTGAGTCCATGCAACTTCTTTGCGGATTCATTATATATTTAACACCAGAGAATAGGCGTTGCACGCTTAGCTGCGTAGATGGAACAGTAAGAACGACTTTTAAATCGCACTCAATTCTGGAAACTTTGTAGAGGATTATTACCAAGAATCAAAATCATTATGCCTCAACTTCGTCGGCGCATTCAAATGAACCATAATTTTAACTTTTAACTATTTTGGTAAAATATCGATACAAGTATTTTTTTGCTCAGTACTTAGCGTTACGTTAGACCTAGGGTCCAAAAATATTGCTCATAGAAAAGCATTGTTTTCAAAAAGGGATTTCTCCTTTTCTATTTCCTGAAAAACGATTTCGCAAGAGAGAACGAATTTTTTGATATTTCCAATTTGCAGTGAATCCAAAATGGAATAAAAATCGCCCAAACTCGAGTTTCGGCTTTAAGTTTAGTAGAAGTTAGTTCGCGAACTGAGTCCCACTCTTTCTGGTTCAGAAGAAAGTCCTTATCTGAAAAAGTTGAATATGTCTTTCGTCAGCAAATATTTTGGTATCCTGTAGGTTGAGCTCCAACGCGTGGGGCAATTGATGGATGCTAAATGTTTGACTCCTAAAAGTTGAAAGAAAATTCGTTGGCAGCGTAAAGCAATCATAAACATGATTGCTTTTTTGCATTACAAACGTCTGGACTGAAACTACGACGCTCATATCCAAAAATACATGGTAATGATTATTTTTAAATCATTTCCGTTCTTCTTCAATGATAATCATTAATTTGGAGTGATTCAATTAAACTTAGACCATCATCATTAATTTTTTTTAAAGACAACTTCAACTTTTGCAAAAGAGAAGACAACAATCTTCCCAAATGTGCTTTTGGCCGCTGAATTCCAATCAATTGTCTGTTTCCCAAAAAAAGTGTGGTGACAAAAAATATCGTAGAAAATACTAATCGATAGTCATCTGTCCCCCGCAATTCGGACAAAATATCATATCTCCCACAGTTTTATAGATAGATGGTTCGTAACTTTTAGAGATATTTAGTAACCAAGATTATTTATTGATTTGCCTTCGATACAGATCGGAAGAACTATACTCAAGTTATGACTAAAAGAAAGTTCCCTGCCGCAGCGCTGGCATGCTGGGTCGCAGTGGTGGCGTCATCTATTGGTTAGTTTTGAATATCCCTCAACAAACAGTGTTTAAAGTATGTAGTTGGTCAGCAGCACTGCTCTCAGCTGCTATTCCAGGTAGAGAATATATTACAGTCGCGCCTGATAGACTTTCTTACTGGTTTGTTTAAGCACTTTTATAAGAGTGCTGTAGAGCCCTGCTTAGATTCGTTCGACGACGTTTTATTGGTTCCACCAATTTTGGAGGGAATGCTTCTCCTGATTTACGCGTCCAAACGACAACAGCAATAGTTTATCCAGTCTCTACCACGGCAGCGCATATCAGTTTTAATGTCCTGTGGAAGCTAATAACAATTTTACTTTTTGGATCTTTATGGCGATAATGCGGCGATCAAACTCTCCGAACGCCCAAAATTTCCCAAGGAGAAACCATTAAGAGCCAGTCTAGTATACATCCTTGATCAGCGCACCAAATTTGAATTGTGTACTCTTTATCCAAAGGCAGATCAACATTTTTTTTGACCTGCTCAACAAGCTACTTCTACAGTTAAACGTAATGTGAAATATTTAAAAAAGGCATCGCTTCTTTCCTACACCCTACTACTGCCTCTATTTTGTTGAATCTCGAATGGATTAAGTATTCCAGTGCGGGAAACATAACAAAGGCCTCGTCATAAATCAAAGGCCATCAGTCTGATGCCTTTTGCATTTAAATGCATTAAGTGCCACACTACGTATGCGCAATTTTAAACACCACTTCGTTCTGGCCGCAATTTAATTGATCGGAGAAGAAGGAGATGGCTAAGCGTTTCTCTCCTTTTTTAACATTTTCCATGACAATTGGCGCGGCAAATAAATTTGGGCAATTATTTTAACCAGTGCCTGGGGGGCAGATGCCAGTTCCATTCAGATTCAAAATAGACGCAATTAATTACAATTTAAAAAGATTATTTAGTCAAAACAAAACTTTGTCACTTAATGTGAGCTCATCAATCGCCAGCGCAACTCTGCAAAGAGAACTTCTAGGAGACCCCCACACAAAAAGCGTTTGCTGCACAATAGTTAAAAGCAATAAACAACTAGACAGCCGAATTAATCAGCTTTTAAGAGATGTCTAAGAGAATAAAAGGCGAACTCGTCGCCAGTGTGACGCCAATAGAAGAAGCCAAGCACAATGGAGGGCGTATCTGGTAGCCTGCGTTCTTGGCGGAAAAGTAAAAGTTTCGCCTGGGACTTAGCATAACCGGCAATCGATTTGCAGAGTTGAAATGATAGATTTAATTTTATAACTTAATAACTTGAGTCATTTATGCGATTTTTATGGCTTCATGCTGCACAGAGCTTAAATGTTTCGGCACCCAATTCGACTGCTGAACAAAAGAGATAAAATTAATTTTCAATTAATTAATATTAATTCAGCAATTCATTTTGGTTCAGGCTGCCAGAGCATAAATTAACTTTGGAGGCATGTATCGCCAAAATTGGTAAGGAGAAGCCCGCTTCGACTTGATCGATATATGTTTGTCTTCCTCAATATCGGTATTTGTTTTTGCAGCCGTGGCATTTGCCTCAGCTTAAGAATTCAAATCAAAAATTTCAGCATCAACATGAAATGAATGGAATTTGCATAAAATAACAAACACGTTGCCAAGCTGATTATACTTACGTATACACACAACCAAAACAAAAACGTACAAATTAATAAATTAGAAATATATTAAATATATTGATGAGAGAGATTTCTATGCAAATCCATGGAGTGCGGCACTTAATAAAGCAAAAGCAAATTGATTTCAGAACTGAAGAATCAAAGAAACCGATCAGTGCCATTTCGAAGTATTTAGTTTACTCCGATTTGGGGCAACCCTACAACAGGATCAATATATATTCTTTCTATATTTCAATTCATATCACTATTTAATCTACTTTTGCTTAACATTTGATGTATTTATTTCGATTTTAAAAGCCAATTCAAATATAAATTGTCTCTTGTAAATACCATGTAAAAAGGCAGTCTTAGTTTGATTTAATTACATTGTTGCTATAATTTTATTTATTTATTTTTACTTTCGTTATAGCAGCACACATTTGAAATTTCTCTTATAACTTAAGCATTCCATTCACAGCGTTAAATCCAATGTGGTAAAGCGGGCTTTATTCCAGCCAAAACCAGGTAAAAGCTTATTTCCAAATATACTTTTTAATCAGTACAGAATGCGTGATTTAATGCCTAGTTATAGAAAAAATTATTTATCCATCGCGATCCATCGAGGGAAAATATTTTTCTAATTTTTTTTGTACTCCCTTGTTTTATGCTAATGATTCAAAAAAAAATCCGATAAGGAGGTTTCGTTAAAAACGTATCTGCGGCTTTCACGAAAAACTTGTTCGCCATATTTCTATTACTTCCCACGGATAAAGAATATTTTTTTCCAATAATACACTTACAGATATCCATGACAGCAACTTCATCAAAATAATACCTCACGAACATTTGGGGTTTTCCATCTACTATCTCTAAACTCTCTTTGTTCACACGGACGGACAGACAGACAGAGGACGCGGCTATATCGACTCGGCTGTTGATGCTGATCAAGAATATATATACTTCAGAGGGTAGGAAACGCACCGACGATGTACCTTTGGTACAGAGTAGAGACATGACCGACCCCCCAAGGGACTTCTGAAGCCTACACAGCTAAACTCACCCAACTGCTCAGGGAAATCTCTCCATTCCCTCCCTATATATGAGAATAGTGGAATCGGTTACTCCGAGTCCGCTCGAAAGCAGTCTTGGTACGATGAGAAAAAAGAGAGAGAGGAGAGTAGCATATGATTTTGATTAATAACAAGTTTGGGAGCGATTACAGTGAAAACAAACAAGTTTTTCTTACTAAGACTTTTTTAGACCAATCTTTTGTATTTTAGCTGTACTGTATAGTTGTCCGATTTTTATAAAACTTGGTAGAATTATGTGAACTAATAAATACGAGGTTTGGACTCCAAACTTTTGGAGACGTTTGCATGGAAAACAAACAAGTTTTTCACACTAAATCTAGTTTTTCGGCCGATCATTCTTATGGCATATACATTTAAGCTACTAGCACATAACCCGTCGCGCTTCGCTGCGCCTTTGACAGTATAGAACAAATATCAGCCCACATTCTTTCCCCATCCCACCCAAATCCCAACCACTTACCGCCCTCATCCCACCCACTTCCCATTCACCCATTCTTATTACCACCCACTTCCAAAAAACGGCAATCCCACCCACGTACCACCTAACTACCACTCACATCCCGCCCATATCCCATCCACTTCCCAACATCTTCCCTGTCCCGAGTTTTAAGTCCATCAGATAAAAAATGTATATTTTGCATGATGAATTTTCCGGACATTTTTACTCCCGGGGTCGGATTTTCCATCATTGGAAAATCACACTTTAAATTATTTCGCATTTTATTCTTACGAACCGAGTCTCAAGTCAATCGGATGAAAAATAGTTATTTTCCCTGTAGAATTTTCTTGGAATTTGCCTGGGGGCGGAATTTCCGTCATTGGAAAATCATGCTTCAAATTAATTCGTATTTTATCGTTCCAAACCGAGTTTTAAGCCAATCGGATGAATAAACGTTCTTTTGCATGCATTTTCTGTGCATTTTCACTCGCGGAGATCAGATTTTCCGACATTGGAAAATCATATTTTCAATTTCATTCATTGAAACCGAGCTTCAAGCCAATCGGATGAATTTTCCGGAAATTTTCCGACCGTCGGGTCAAATTTACCGACATTGGAAAGTCACATTTCAAATAAATTCGTATTATATCTTTACAAACCGAATTTTTAGCCGACCGGATGAGAAATAGATACATTTCATGCAGAATTTTCCCGTCATTTCACTCCTGGGAGCGGATTTTCCGACATTGAAAAATCACATTTTAAATTATTTCGTATTCTGTCCTTACAAACCGAGTTTCAAGCCAATCGTATGAAAAATAGTTTTTATGCTGAATTTTCCGACCTTTGGGTCAAATTTTCCAACATCAGAAAATCATATTTCAAACTATTTCGTATTCCATCCTTACAAACCGAGGTTGAAGCCAATCGGAAGAAAAATAGTTTTTTGAATGCAGAATTTTCCGTCCATTTTCCTCGTGGGCTCCGTCTTAGTACGCACCTTCACCACTAACAGAACTCCTGTCCAAATTACAGCCCTCTATCTCTTACCGTTTAGGCTGTGCGATGATTGCCAATGAGTCAGTGAATCAGTCAGTCAGTCAGTACACTCTTCTTTTTATAGATATAGAGCGAGGCCAAAAGTGAGAGAGTATTGGCAAAGACCAATATAATCTCTAAGATGCCGAACGCCCATACAATGGTTTTGCAATATGCAGCTGTTTTTTTTTTGGTGGCGCCGAAAATCGCGCTCTCTCCGCTCACACAAAGTTGAGAGCGTAAAAATCTAAAACAGCGATGGCCAGCGAGAGCGAGGCCAAAAAGTGAGAGTGTATAAGTGTGCGAAAATAAAGCTCCGTGAATCTGCTTCGACCTAATCGCTTCGAACTCTGTCGAGCGAATGACGCCTTTCTGCTCTTTTGGTCTCAGCTTCGGCAAGCGCTCGGGTCGTGTACATGTGAATAGCGAAATGTTTTCGGCCCCTGGGAGGAAGCAAGGGCTATCGCTAGTAGAGAGATATTAAAATTCCATTCAAACAATTCAGCATTTATTTGAGCATTTTTATCTTTATAATAGGTTACGCCTTATTAAAAAAACAAAACAAAAAATTATTTGCTGTCTGCAGGCTTCATAATTATAAATGGTCTGCCACGGAATTGGAAATGGCCAGCGTGGCGAGAGGGTAGAGAGTCAGCCGCCCATGTCAGCAGTCGTGGGTTCGAATCATGGCCTGACGCAAGCGGAGATTTTTTTTCTTTTTATACACTTGAAAAGTGTATTATAATTTTGCCCAGAAGTTTGCAACGCATAGAAGGAATCATCTCCGACCACATAAAGTATATATATTCTTGATCAGCATGACGAGCTGAGTCGATTAAGCTTTGTCCGTCCGTCTGTCCGTCTGTCCGTGTCTGTCTGTTTCTACGCGAACTAGTCCCCAGTTTTGGAGCTATGAAACTTTGCACAAATTTTTACTGCACGCTGCTAATATGTCGGAACCGACCGGATCGGATGACTACTTCTTTGTAGCTGCCATACAAATGTTCGTTCGGAAAATGGTTTTAGTGAGAAAACTGGTTTGTTCTCAATATTACCGCTCTCAAACACGGTCATGGGTAAATGTAATGTTTTTAAGCTGATCTGCGAAGTTTGGTCGAAGTCGCTAACCGTTGAGACAAGCTATTTCGTGTATCAAAACTTCGGTACAGACGAAGTTAGCTTTGCCCCTCCGCTCTCAAATAAAATTTTTTGTTATTCATCGATATCAAGAAAACACACTTCTAGTTAAATATTTTCAGCATTTAAACGTTTTTTTCGTTTTGGAGAGCAATGGGTGCTGCGTTGAGGAAATGCTTTCTTAGTACAATGTCCGATCACTATAGGAAGCTATTGAAAAAAATTTTTAATTTTTAAATATTACGGTGTTTGCTGGAGACCGATGATCACAATCAATGTCTTATCACTTTATGTATATAGATAGTCATCCAATCCTTCCGGTTCCGACTAATGTTTAGCGTTTTAGTACCAAGTCGGTGAAAACAGCGCTACAGTCCCTTATCAGAATAGATAGATTTAAGGCCTTAGATAATAAATATTAAGATACACGATGTTATAACTTAAAAATTGTGGCTCTGACAGTTTTTTGCGGTTTAAGGGGGGAGGCGGGGAAATTTTGCAAATCTGAAACAAACTTGATCTGCGTACGGTATACACTTATGTACATGCAAAAATTTGTATCTCCATCTCTTATAGTCTCTGAGATCTACGCGTTCTTACAGACAGACGGACGGACGAACAGACGGCTGATCAAGAATATATATACTTTATAGGGTCGGAAATGATTCCTTCTCCCTGTTACATGCATTTGCACAACTTTATGATCCCCTTTTACCCATTTTCAATGGGTACAGGGTATAAAAAAAGTCAAATTAAATCGAATTTTTAATTTGTTTTTTATTGTATAATATAGCTCTTAGCAAACACTTTAATTAGTGTTAAAGTGTATATCCAGTGAAATTCGGTTTCCAAAATAATGACAAAATTGGAAGCTATTCGAACGTGACAAAAACAGACAGTTTCTCACGGTTTCTTATGCATTCTATACAGCAATTTGTACCATCAGAAAGATTTAAGATAGCGAAATTACATGTAATCTATAGCCACTTTTTCCAAAAAATTAAGCAAATTCGATGTCAAAAGGGGAAAAACCGCTCTAGCACTGCCGTGAAACTGAATATATCCAATTGGGTGATTAGTAAATGTAAGATTAGCTTACTTTAGGTTAATTTGATTGTTTCCCTATGAAAATTCGATAAAATATAGTGTTTTTAAGCACTTTAATTTTTTTTTGGCCCAGGTGGAACTTTATTTTGAAAATGCCCATATGCAGACGATATAAGCATAATTATCACGGGAAAATGTCCATCAACTGTCAGCTCAATCATGGACTCTGCTCTCTCAGTGAGATACTAACAAGTCGGAGAAAACAGATCCCATTCTCTTCACCAAAAGATGCAAGGTACCGCAACGGACTCCACCTACGATTAATGGAACCCGAGTAGTAATCGATAGTAAATTGTCATGAAGACTCAATGTAGAGAAAAAGGGTGAAAAAGGCAACCAATGCGTTATATTCATCCCAGAAGATGCTAAGCAGCACTGGGGGCCTATCACCAAGACTAACGCACAGGCTCTTCATATCAGTAACACGAACGATACTACTACACGGCATATTGGTATGGTGGCAAGCCACAGAGAAGTCCACATATCCATATCTAAAGCTGATGGAAAAGCACTAAAACACTGGTCTGCATAACGGAGGGGCTGAGGTCCACTCCAACAAAAGCACTGAAACACATCCTAGGTGTCAACCCCATGGACATCCAAGCACGCCTCCTCGCGCATAAAACTGCCCAACTACAAAGCTATGGACACAGCACAGATTAACAGTAGCACGGACTACACGATCCCAAAAA
Organism: Lordiphosa stackelbergi; assembly: GCA_018904235.1. NCBI lineage: Eukaryota > Metazoa > Arthropoda > Insecta > Diptera > Drosophilidae > Lordiphosa > Lordiphosa stackelbergi. The sequence continues at coordinate 52,325 of JAEIFU010001661.1, read as the reverse complement.
CCAACTTCACGGGCGCATCAGCATTACTACAGCGCCCTATAATGCAAGGAGTCGGAATTAAGGGTCTCCTACAAACTGCCAAACCACTGCACCATATTCCAGGCGGAAGTTTGCGCTGTAAGGAAAGCAGCTAAATCGGCAGAATTACACGGACCAAACAATCACGGGTTGATTACTAAATACAAAAAACTCACGCACTATATGCTTAAATTCTAAAAAAAAGAGACTGTAGACTGCTTATAGGCATATTAAAGCTAGGCATCACGACAGCAGATACCTGCTGGAAAAGTAAGAAATCTGGAGTGGCAGAAACTCTAGAACACCTCATCTGCAGCTGCCCAGCAATCGCCACGACAAGACTAAAACATCTGCACTCCCCAAGTTGCACCTCTCTGGAAGAGGCGGTCATGAGTTCACCCAAACAACTATTGGCATTTGCCAAAACGTCAAAGATCCTCCAAGATTTCTAAAGGAAATGGTACCCAAACAAGCAGATGACCTAACGAAGGACCGTAAGGTCTATGTGTGGCCCCCCTACATGGGGCCAGCCGGAAATATATACCAACCTAGTACCAAAAGACTTCGAGCAAGATTTGGTTGGGATAGCTTTAAAACTGACGGTAGAGATAACATAGAAATAGAAGGACGGACAGAAGGGCGGACGGACATGGCTATATCAGCTCAGCTCGTCTTGCTGATCAAGAATATACGTTATTTTGTCGGAGATGCTTTATTCTATGCGCTACAAATATCAGCGCAATTTTAATATACCCTCTCCAAGGGTAAAAAAGAAAGAGCAGGAAATTCGCATGAATGAGGAAGTCGAGATGCTATTCGACAAGAGTGAGACTCGAAAATTTTATCAAAATGCTAGGAGTCCTACAATGCAAGGTCAAACACGGTAATCCGGTCACAGATCCGCAAGAGGCACTTTACAAATGGAGGAGCTACTTTTCCTACCGGCTGGACGGCGATGACGAACATGATGCCGCCTCTAGAAAAGTAGTGATGCCACCAATGGATTGTTATCTAAGTGTTCTTTGCCCAATTTTAAAAAAAATAGACCCTGGAGTTTGTGCCAACTGCCGTGGGATCAGTCTACTTCCCATTGCAATGTCAACGTCTAACATCGCTTATAATCACACTGATTGGACCTTAACAGTGTGGCTTCAGACATGGTAAATTCACCACATTACGACAAATCCTGGAGAAGAACTGTGAGAGAAATATCAAAACCTACCATCTTTTTTCGATTATAAAGCTGAGTTCGACACACCGATAAGTTCAAGGTTCTTTGAAGCCCTGTCTACTTTTGGTATACCAGCAGCAGAGTACGTTCGACTTTGCATGATGACGTTGAGAAGTATGCAAATCTCCGTCAAAATAGGAAAGATCCTCTTCGAGCCTTTTGATACGAAAAGAGTTTTTAGGCAGGGTGATACCTTATCGTGTAACTTCTTTAATCTGCTGATGGAGTATATACTGAGCCAGTGTCCAAATGCCAACAGATCGGGCACCATCTTTAATAAAGGTACAATGCTTCTCGCATATGCCGATGATTTTGACATTATCGGCAAAAACGAACAGTCGGTAAGCAGGGCGTTTTCTGACATTGAGAGGCAAAGCAGACTGATGGGCTTAGCGGTAAACGAGGACAATACTGTTTCAATGGGAGAGTATAACTTCAAGGTTGTAGAGGATCTTGTCTAGCACGGAGCGATGATAACCATATCAGCCTGGAAGTTCGAGATACTCTTGCAAGCCGATGCAACTACGGGCTCAGTAGGGAGTTCACGAGCACAGGCCTCTCTAAACATAAACTAGAGCGAAAGTTAAAGTTGGCTCTAACCGACTTCGATATACCCGTTACTCATGAAAAAACATGTTTAACAGTGTTCCTGCGTTCCTTAGTGTGACCATCCGAAAAGTATGCAACATTTTTTTAGGGTGGGAGGGGCTTGGTTCACTTTTTTGCTCATAACTTGAGAACCGTTCATCCGATCTTTTTCATTTCTTCGGCAAATCGATTCATTTTGCTAATTACTAACTATCTCTAGAAGGTACGAATCGTCTATTTTTAAAACTGTAGGAGATATAACTTTTTTCCAAATTGCGGGGGCGGGTGGGGGCGTGGCCAAAATTTGAAACAAACTTGATCTGCGTGCAGATAAAAGAAGCATTTGTTCCATACATGTCAAACCTCTATCTCTTACCATCTCTGAGATCTAGGTGTTCATACAGACGGACGGACGGACGGACAGACGGACAAGGCTAAATCGACTCGGCTGTTGATGCTGATCAAGAATATATATACTTTATATGGTCGGAAATGATTCCTTCTGCCTGTTACATACATTTGCACGACTTTAGTATACCCTTTTTACTCTACGAGTAACGGGTATAAAAACATAAAGATAAGTTGGCTGCATGTAATGAATCGATATTTCTTGTATGATGAATCTGCAAACTATCGCAAGGCTGCTACACATTTCTTTTTCAGTCAGAAAAATATCGTTCTGCTTCTCATTAGAAAGAAAACAATGTTTTCCTTTTTATACCCTTGGAGAGGGTATATTGAAATTGTCCGGATGTTTGTAACGCATAGAAGGAAGCATCTCCGACCACATAAAGTATATATAATCTTGATCAGCATGACGAGCTGAGTTGATATAGCCATGTCCGTCTGTCCGTCCGTCCGTCTGTCCGTCTGTTTCTATGCTATCTCCTCCGCCAGTTTTAAAGCTATATTAACCAAACTTTGCACGAAGTCTTTTGGTACAAATACTCTGCGCATTTGTCGGAACCGGCCTTATCGGATGACTATAGCATATAGCTGCCATAGGAACGATCGGTCTAAAAACTAGTCTTAGTAAGAAAAACTTTTTTGTTTTCAATGCTATCGCTCCCAACTCTCGAATTTATAAGTTTTCTATGATTGCACATAATTTCACTGACACTTATCAAAATCGGACAACTATATAGTATAGCTGCCATAGAAAAGATAGGTCTGAAAAAAAGTCTTAGTGAGAAAAACTTTTTTGTTTTCAACGCTATCGCTCCCAAATTTTGTACAGTTCAATATTATATACTACCACACAATTCCGTCAAGTTTGATTCAAATCGGATGACTATAGCAGGCAGGCATTTATATAAATTTAAACAATTTCGTGAGTACTGCAAATCTTATATACACTATGTTCGACTTTGGTCTACTCACGAAACACGCACGGATCACGAATGCCCACGCACGACACTCTGTCTTTGCTCACAATCTCATCGTGACACATTCAAATTCACGTCAGGGGTAATCCTCTAGTACAGAGTACAAGAACACAACTTAAGAAAGTAAGAGTGCTGCAGTCGAGTGCCCCTACTGCAAAATACCCTGTACCAAGTAATTTTGTTCCTATTTCCTTGAATCCCAAAGTGAATATTGAGTTAACTTTTTCGACTAAATATATTTACATGCTTGTCATAAATACACTCTGTACCAAAGGTATACAGAGTTTATTAAGTTCGTGCAAAAGTATGTAATTTGGAAAATCAGCATAGCTCCTACCGATTCTATTAATGCTTTTACTTTTTTGCAACACGAGTCCGTAAGTTTTCTTGCGTTTTCATCCCATTTAATTTTTTCTAATGCAATCCGATGATTTATCCGGCGCTGAGTGCTCAAGACCTAGCAGGGGACCATGCCCATTTTCGTGGCATTTTCGTGAAGGCTTTGCTGAGGCACATTGAATAATTAATGCCATTCACTCAAGTCGAGTCGGTGCTGGTGCTGGGGTCCAAGTGGACATGCCTGACCTATGCTAATGCGAGTATTAACGGTTATTTGTTATTTGTCATAAAAACTGCAACAACTGACAGCGCACAGTCTTGGCCACACTTTGACGCATGCGCAGCTGTCAATTTTTTACCAGTTAACATTATTTGTTGTGTATATCAAATATTTCTTGAGCATTCGAACAACCCGCCGTGTTGTTGCTGCAGCCTTGCAAATGTTGTAAACTTCAGATTCGATAATTTGTACTTTATTTTTAATCGCAGCAATCTGCTTGAAGTCATCATCGGGCAAATGGCTGTTTTATGTGCAGGCCAGATGAGATTCAAGCTCGCACGCTACTGTGCAGAATTGCCCATTGTTCGGACTTTGGTTTATTGATTGATACGCAGCCATTATGAATTTTGCATATTAAAAAGGTGTTTTGTGTGCAAAATACTTAAATTGATATGGCGCAAACTTCGATGTGCTTGGGCTATTGGCGGGCACACGTGTGGGTCACAGACGGAGATCGAGCTCGAGCTGGAGCTGGGATATCACCATGTACTTGCCCCGAGTCAGCTGCACATCAATATCAATCATCGGCCAAATGGTCGTTTGGCAGATTTTCATTTATCAACTAACTTTTGCATTTAAACACTATAAAAGCGCCATTGTATGCAGAATTCATTATTTGTCCGAATATTATTTTACCATTTCGGAAATGCCAAATGGATGATAAAATTCAATTATAAAATCCATATCAAAGGTTCATTTTGTCATAAACACAATCATAAATATTTGTCAAACAGCCCATCAGCGATTTATGAATTTCGGCAGCATTGAGAGTCACTCTGAGAGTTCAATCTCAACGCCCACCTCCAATGCCAAACCAGTTTAGCCCAGAGATTCGAAGAGATAGTGTTTCGCTCAAGTTTTGGCCAAAACAAAAAATTCAAATGTGAATAAACGTTTTAATTACAGCATTAAAAAAATTAATTGAACTTTCACAAGAAAAATAATACTCGCAATCAACTGGGAGCCACAATTCTATAATAAGACGCATCCGCTCCAACTTGTCTCACCGCATTCCGACCCTAGAAATTCCAATGACTAGAAAAGATTCTGCAGGCGGATATCTTGGTAAGCGTTGGGTTTCCCTGCCCGAAGGAGCGACATTTCTGCGGCGGCCGTGACCAAAGGCCGACCTTGATCGTGGTCAAGAGTCTGCAGTTTAATAATATGACTCTTGAGCGCACAGTTTCCCCCGCTCAAGGTCGTTTGTTGACTGGACGTCTAGAGTATGTGATAAAACTGAGGTGAAACAAAATAGAAGAAATTGTTATTGAGTTTGTGGAGTATACCCTTTAAGGCAGGCAAAGTATATTCAGCTTGCTTATGAAGATGACCATAGGCTGAAACTAGTAGACTGGATGATAGTTTGGCAGGGGTTTCAGCAGAAGCTAATTCATTTCAAATAGTATAAGCTAAATCAGGAATTTTTGCAGCTGATTTCGATTTTAGCGCAGCGAAGTATTTATTGTGCAAACCCTTTTCTACGCAGACCATACTTTCCACTAATTTTTAAATCACAGAAATGGAATGGAAAAATATACATTTTAAGTTTTAATGAAGGATTTAAAATTTCCACATTTATTTGAACTTTTATACTATTATCAAACACGATCTTGATGAAAATTTCAGGGTTTTTTATGTTGTGGCCCAGCGGTTAGTGTGCTGAACTGCTAGGCGGGAGGTCGTGGGTTCGATCCCGCCTCGGAACATCTAATAAACGAGAGCGTAAGTTAAAGTCGGCTCTAACCGACTTCGATATACCCGTTACTCATGAGAAGAAATGTTTAACAGCGCTCCTGCGGGGCCTGTGGGGGAACATCCGAAAAGTATGCAACATTTTTTAAATCCACTATTTATTAGCCGATCTTGATGAAAATTTCAGGGATTATAGATATTGCCAATATAAATTTAAGTTTTCAATTTCAACTCGATATCTTAAAAAATGTGGAAGGTATTCAACATTTTTATACCCGTTATTCGTAGAGTAAAAAGGGTATACTAAAGTCGTGCAAGTGTATGTAATAGGCAGAAGGAATCATTTCCGACCATATAAAGTTTATATATTCTTGATCAGCATCAACAGCCGAGTCGATTTAGCCATGTCCGTCTGTCCGTCCGTCCGTCTGTCCGCCCGTCCGTCCGCCCGTCCGTCTGTCTTTATGAACACCTAGTTCTCAGAGACTAGAAGAGCTAGTACCTCCAAGTTCGTTTCAAATTTTTGCCACGCCCACCCCGCCCCCACAATTAAACATGTTGAATAACTCCCACATTTTTTAAGATATCAAATTTAAAACTTAAATTTATATTAGCTATAGCTATAATCCCTGCAATTTTCATCAAGATCGGATAATAAATAGCGGAGTTGAAAAAATGGACCACCATTTAGTTTGTATGACCAAAATAAAATCCAATATAGCCGGACCCGCTTACACCGCCCACCCCCGCATTCCATTTAATAAAGAACATCTTAGAGAGACCGAGAAACTTAGAGATGAGCGTTCATAATTTGAATTTGGTTGTGGTATAATATACTTTGAAACGCTGGTCACCCTAATCCACAAAATGATGTTGACATTTTTGAAAAGTTTGATATATATACGGGGTTGCCCATATTCGACGGACCCATGTTTTTTTAAAAATCAAAGAAAAAAATTTGGCGGTTGGCAATCTTAATCATTTAATTTGTTCCAAGTAGATTGTTTACTCATTGTGTATTGGCGTTGGTTTCTATGGTTGCACGTACGAGGATTGTGTGAGCCCACGGTCTGGGTGTTAACGTAAACCGACTAAATCCCACAAGAAGAAGTCACGGCGTACCGAACCGTGGCCAGTCCAAATCACCACTTTTCGACACAAACGGCCCGGAAACAATTCTAGAAAACGATTGTTATGCGACTTGTGTGCGTGGGCCGTCTTGTGAAACCAGAACTGCCTCATACGCTACGAATAATGGCAAATTGGTATGTCGGATAACGTCTGGTTGTGGTAACAATGGCTTTTCTTTGGAAGAAAAACGGCCCAAGACCGTTTCCCTAACGCCCACCAAACTGTGACTTTTTCGTCTGAAGAGGCACTTCTTAATCTCCAGGATTTCAGTGGCGTAATAGGCAATTTGTTATTTACGGTCCATTCAATGTGAAATGTGAAAATTTATTTCAACTATTTCAGAGCCTCGGTGGCGTGTTTTGTTCATGGTAAAAATCTGCTGACTGACGCTTCAAACGCGGTATGTCATTAAGCGATCTGACATCTCTGTCAAAAGTTATTGGGTTAAAGCCCACTCAAGTAATTCAGTACATAGCTTTGAAACTGACTGTAAGCATTCTTTGAGGGCATATTTTTATTTGTTTATAACTTAAAAAATGTATCTTTCAAACTATAAAAGTCTCCATCTTTTTGAAAAAACCGTAATTTAAGTTACGTTTATGGCAATAAATTGTATATCTCTAGAAGCAATATCATGGTGGTTAACACAGAAAAAAATTATATATAAAATGTAGCAACAATTACTTAATGTTTTTACAGTAAAATGCTTTTTACCAATGTCAACTTGAGAACTGTCCGATAAACCAAACCTGAGATATTCCGTTTTTAAAATACCCTCTTTTTAATTTTTTCGTTTATAAATTTTAACAAAAATTTTTTTGGAAAAACCGCAAATCACGTTTTGGTGGGAGCGCTGAGACCTAATTTTGGATATTTTATTTTTTGAAACAAAAAATGTTGAATTTTGAGACCGTCCGATTTGAAAAAGAATGACCCATATGTATGTGGGAGTTTTTTTTTTGATTCTCGAGATCCATCCATGTTTTTCTCCCACAACTACAGCTAAAGTTTTACAGCTGTTTTTTGTTGTGCTAGTGCTGATATTTACAGACGATAGTCGTACGATTGGCAAAAATGGACAACACTTATCGAGTACAACGAATACAGGCAACAGCATCCAAACATAACTCAACTTTTTGTCACCACTATTACCGTTTACTATTTGAAGGGGAAAAAAACTGATTGTTGCCTCAATAACGCAGACATAGTATAAACAGCCTATTAATTGAACTGGCTTTTATAAAAATATGAAAAAATTTTGAATTCTTTCTCATCTTCTAACAGAGTAAAGTGTAAGGGCCGATTTCTCTAAACTTTGAATTTACTCTGCTATTCATTAGTTTATTTGACAGATAGCCCTGTTTAAACAAGTGAGAAAGTCGGTGAAGCCCGACTATAAAATACTCTGTGGTTGGGTGGTGGGGGAGGGGGGTGATTCACTTATTTGCTCATAACTTGAGAACCGCTCATCCGATTTTTATCATTTCTTCGGCAAATTGATACATTTTACTAATGACTATCCCTAGAAGGAACAAATCCTCTATCTACAAAATTGTGGAAGATATGACGTTTTTTCCAAATTGTGGGCGCAAGAAAATAAACTTGACTGCCTGCAGTCCCCAAAGTTTGTTCATAGGGGGCAGGAGGGGGCATATCGACTCGGCATAAAGATATGAAAATATACTTTATTGGAAAATAATCCTCTCCCTGTTAAATCTTTCTGCACAAACTTAATATACTCTATGTCCTCGGTACAGAGTATAAAAATGTGAAATAGGCCCTCAACAAATTAACGGATGTCAATTTAAATTTGGTAAAAGCCATTAAAGTTCGATCAAACATTTATTTTTTTCGTGCCCGCGAACCGGAGTTCCGCAATAATTTTTAAAGTGACAAGCTCTGAGCTAAGCCTTTGGGGGTAGAGTATGCAAGCTTCGGGTTCTTTGACTTTGATTTAAATGTACCAATGCGGAGATCCACTTAATTAATACGCACCGTGATCACAAATTATGGCGGAATTGTGGTTATGACTGGCATCCATTCGCCGCCTGTTTAAATGAAGCCGAGAATAATCATCGCTTTGCTCAAGTACTCAACGCAATGGGTAAGAATCTTATCATTGCTGTTACAAGTGTCAAACCTGTTCTAGTTAGCGATAGCGGGGCAGCTGCAGCAAGCTAACCAAAGCCCGGTTCTAGTCGGTTCTAGCAGGGCAATTCTCATCAGAATTTCAGATGACTTGATTATGCTGGAATTATGCTAATCGCAGCGACGCCTTTTGTATTCCTTTTGATGCTGCGATGAGCACGCTGAGTGACCAATTATGTCAGCTCAGCGGCACGACGCACATAACTTGCGAGAGTTTATGGGCTGGCGAAGGCGGAGCACGATTTGTGGCCTAATCATATGCATATCCGTACCGGAAACGGGCCACTGACGGCAATCAGAGCGCCGCAGGGAGCAGACTGCTGCAATCAAGCGTCAAAACAACGCGGCGTTAAGAATCCGCGGTGGCCCACAGTAGCTCGGAGACATTTGTCAGCACTCTGATTAATGAAGCACCAGCTAAAAGATACTGCCAGCCAAACTCGATCCATGACGAGTCGGTGGAGCGTTTAGCATGTTTTAAAAATCCATTTACAACTTGTATATTTTACGACCGTTTTAGCACCAGGTATTCTCAGTTTTCACGCACTTTGCATAAATTCTGTGCCATGGCTTTGGCTCGGCTTGTCTTGGAAACTCAATGAGAAATCTATTCTAATTAATTTGGACAAAAATGTTATTTAATTAACCGTCCGAAAGCCCAAAAAATTCCTCTACAATACAGTTCGCAGCAATGTCACAGGGCATTTAGTTCCGTTTGCCATTAAAATAAATATTTAATTTATTTAGTTTTATAGTTTTGTTTTCAGTTTCTAATTCAGTTCTGATGGCCTCACCCACGGCATTTCTGTTTCTATCCATTTTGTGTCTAAATTTGAGACTGTACGCACACAGCGTACGGATTAAGACGGATTGCTTCGCTGTTATTATTTCAAATCATTTATTTTATACAAATGACTCGATTAGGCAGCTCCTGGACTAAGCCTTATTAATTGATCTTTGTTCTTTTGTGCATCTTGCTTTGCTGCCATTAGAACAGGATCTACTTGCTCAATCAGAGAATGACGGGGCAATCAATCTTGATCATCAAGTGAAAGTACAGCTCGATGGGATGCCTTGGAGCTGGGCGTGTGTCTTTGAGATACCACCACTTACGTCAGACGCATATGCCGAATCATGTGCGATTTTTCTATACTCATGCTGAATCACATAACCACAGTCGAGGCGGCCAATCAGAATGGGTGTGAGCCAACTCTGACCTCCAATTGGGGCTTACTCACGCAAAGGAGAACCCAAAGTGACCATTGGTGGTTCATTAACCTGCTAGCACTTTTAGTAGATCAAATTAGTCATTGGGCTTTATCCATTTCGCTAAGTTTGGTTCGTTATATAACCGAAGCGAACGTATTGAAATGTTAATAGTTGTGCCATTTTAGATTTAAATAATGTTATAAGTTATTATAATGTATTATTTGGGACTTTTGGCTTTAATGGAACTATATGCCGAAACCGGTAGGCGAAGCGCTAATCAATATTTATGACACTCCTGAACCCGTTCCGATTCTGAAGTGGCTGCTTGAGGGAAGATCTGCGGAATGCGCGACCATTCGCATTGACATTTCGCCCCAAATGCCGCACAAAAGATAATCGTCAATTAATTCGGGGCCAATCGATGCACTTGTGAAACTTTTCAAATTATAATCGAATTTGAACCACATTTTTGCCCACCAATAGGCAGCTGAAACGCTTTAATTATAATGTGCATTTGATTCGCGAATCAAGCTGCTATTGACCCGACATAATTACACAAGATGATGGCTTTCGTCATCGCTCGCCCAAATCGAAGTCGAGGTAAGCGTTTGTGCTTCACAAATAGCACTAATGCTACCCAGACTGCCCCAATAAAAATAACCGCAATCACACACACAATAGCCGCAGTGAGGTAGGCAACATTTCACATTGACGCAATCGCAAATACTTCACCGAATCGGCACAAGCCGTTCAATTGCCAGAGCAGGCATCCTTAAGGAGGAAGTTAACAGGAGAAAAAGCTGGGAAGACTCAAGTGCATATTGGACGGATTTGTGCTACTCAAAGTGATGCTGTGAGAAAAGGGAACAATTTTAAACTAATCTAAAAGTTAAATAAACTATGTGTCAGCTAAAGCCAACCGAGCTGAAAAGTAATGAAGCCAACTCAAAACGAATTGCATCGATTGCGGACGAGGTGCCATTTTATAATTTGACTATTCTTTGACCCGATATTTATATCACAACCGCTTAACGGTCAGTCAAAAAACTTATTTGATCTCGACCTTCGGATTGAAATATTAATTACTATTTATTCAGTTTCATGTTGAAACAAGCACGAAAGTATTGAAACTGTCCTAAATTTTGTGCATCGATCACAAACATCGAGTGCAAGTTCAAAACAAGACAAAGAAGATCTCCCTTACTAATACAGTCAAGCTAAATGGGCACACATACACACAGAAATTTTCCTGTCAAATTAAGGTTTTTTTGCAAAATGTTTATAACTTGGAACAGAAGTTTGCAACGCATGAAAATATTCATTTCCGACTCCATACAAAATATTTATTCTTGGTCAGCGCAACGAGCTGATTCGTTTCAGCTTTATCTGTCCGTCTGTCTGTTTCTGCGCCAACTAGTCTTTTAGTTGTCAAGCTATCGAAGAGAAATTTTGCACCGAGTTTTCTTTTTACTGGACGATCGGATCGGATGTCTACTTCTTGCAGCTGCCGTAGAACCATCGGTTGGAAAATGGATCTTAGTGAGAGAAACTTTATTGTTTTCAATTTCAGCCATTATTAATATTATAACCTTTTACAACGTTTTGCAAATTTTGGTTTAAGTCGGAGTGCAATATCTTATAGCTGCAATAGGAACCATCAGTCGGAAAATAAGTCTTAGTGAGAAAAACAATTTTGTTAATGAGACTAACAATAATTTTTATAAATCTTAGTCTAGAAACTATTAGAAAACCATCCCCTATTGTAGGGAGCTTATGTTCTTCGGCCCTTTAATTCAGTCGCTGGGTTGGTAGGTCTTTTCTTCGAAGGCGAGAACGCGTTGCTTGCAGGGTGGGCGATTTTCCAAGTTCATAAGGGTGGGGCTGCGTGTGGCCCAGCGGTAAGTGTGCTGGACTGCTGGGCGGAAGGTCGCGGGTTCGATCCCGCCTCGGAACAACGAATAAAAAAAGTTTCTTTCTTTATTTAGAAATTAGCTTTTGCACATCCGGTCACCTTTACCAGCTATTGGCGCCGGCTGTGAAGTAACTAGCCATGAAAAAACAAATTCTCAAACTTTGCCGTTCGGATTCGGCGTTAAACTGTAAGTCCCTTTCTCTTGTGTGAAACATTTAAAGCACACACGCCAAGAGATTGTGAGAAGCTTGGCTTGGCCCCTTTGAGGGGCTGTTTATAGCCAATTTTACATTTTTACATTAGGGGGGAAAAGAAGATTCTCGAAATATTTGCGTTTGAGTTACTGTTTTTCAGTTTCGACCAATGGGATGCTCGGGTCGTTGTGGTTACGCTCGTTGCGAATGTATGATCTTGATTGTGACCGGTGAAGGAATATCAAAATTTAATCAATCAAGCGTGTTGTTGAAGTAAATCTATACTGAGCTTAAGTCAAGCTCTCCCGAGCTTAAGTCGGAATCAAGACAAGAATTTCGGGCCTGAAAATCCGTTCTCTCAGAGTTTCTGAAACAAACTTGATCTGGGCACAATGTAGACCTACACCCAAAAAAAAGTTGTCATCAAAATGACTAAATTTAGACATCAATTTGAAAATATTGAGTATCGAATTCTCTCTAATATCTTCGAAAGTATTATCATGATATTTCGAGGATGATATCTCTCACTGCCTCGTATCCACGCAAATGTTGCTTAATCAGAAGTCACTTTATTGGTGTGCCTCTTGCTGGAGCACGTACATCAGAATTTTCCAGCCAAGGACCCTGGGCCACGAACATACTCCCCAATTCACACCGAATGCTTACGCCTTCAGAGACATTGAGTAAAAAACTCGATAACGGCTGTTTTGCAGCTTTCTTGATTTTTAACCTCTGGCATTGCACGTTGTCTTGCAAAGCGCTGAAACAGCCACAGCAGCATTGTGGCTTGTTATGTATCCGTCTCAAAGAGTAACATTTGTTATTTACATATTTGTTTGCAAAAAACGACGACAACAACATTAATACTCAGGTGGCTTAACGTTGTAAATATCCATTATTTGAAGCTTTGTCCTATGGGAAACGGTCCTCCTTCTGCCTTTACTTTTAACTAATTTGGTACAGAATTGTTTGCGGAAAAATAAAATCACTAAATGTGACATGTCAAGCATCGCCTACTGCGACGTTCGGCACGCTTCTTTCATTCTTCGACTTTTCGAACTAAAAACTGATAAGTTTCAAATTAATTCTTCTGCGCATCAAATTAATATTCTTAGTTTCAATGTAATGCTGTCTAAGCTTACAATGATACATAAAAAATGATACTAGTTTCAGTTTCAATTTGAGACACGTGTTTCAAATTCATGTTGATAGAAATTTTTTTGGGTGTATGTACTTACAAAAATTTGTGTCCCTATCTTTTATAGTCTCTGATCTCCACGCGTTCATACAGACAGACGGACGGACGGACAGACGTATATGTCTAAATCGACTCGGCTGTTGATGCTGATCAAGAGTACATATACTTTATAGGGTCGGAAATGTTTCCTTCTCCCTGTTACATACATTTGCACAACTTCATGATCCCCTTTTACTCATTTTCAATGGGTATAAAAATGTGTGAATGTGTGGGGTGTTCAAAGTAGGGTCTTGATAGTTTGCTGCAATCCAGTATCCACAATTATCTCAAAGCAAGTCCTTAAGCAGAATCATGAAAAACAAGTGAGAAAGTCCGACCTTGAACTTGAGAACCGCTCATTCGATCCTTATCATTTTTTTCGGCAAATCAATAAATAATGCTAATTATATCTAGAAGGTACAAACCATCCATCTATAAAAGTGTGGAAGATATGACTTTTTCAAATTGCGGGGGCGGGAGGGGGCGTAACAAAAATTGAAAATAAGCTTGACCTGCCTGGAAGTATGTACATTAGGGGGGGTCGATTTTTTTTTCGCCCAAAGCGTATGGGTCTAAAATGAATTCCTGGTCCGCGCAAATCGACTTCAAATATTTATTTTACATTTTCCCAGAAAACAAGTTAGAAAGTCGGTGAAGCCCGACTATAACATACTCTGTATCACCCAAAGCTTGCATTTATCTGATAAATTTAATATAGCAACCACACAAAGTAATAAAGAAGTCACAAAGTGAGTCCAGTGCCCATCAACGTTGAACCGGTGCTACCCATCAAAATTTTTTGTTTTTCGTATAACTCCGCTATCGTTCATTCGATAAATAATCCTTATTATAAAATATCTCTAAAACGAAAAAAACATTTTTCTGCAAAAACTGTGGGAGATATGAGGTTTTTTCTGAATTGCGGGGGCGGAAGGGGTCGTGGCAACCTGTGACAGAAAAGTTTATCTGCCTTCATCTACAAGAAGTATTTGTCCCATACAAGTCAAACCTCTATCTCCTACCATGTCAGAGATCAGTACTTTTACTTATATGGACGGACATTGCTATCTCTGGTATTAGATTTTTTAAGCTTGTGACTTTTCGACCTAACAAAAAGGTGGTTTGCCGGTAGATAATGGCAAAAAAATCGTTTGCACTAGAATACCTGCAGAAATCAGCAACTGTTTGGCAACTAAATATAATAACAATTGCTCAAAAATGTGGAATTAATGGGAGATTTTTTTAGTCTTACTGAGGAAATAGCCGACATTGATTGAGCCATTGAATGAATGTGAAAACATTGATCCCCCGAATAACCGATTGACGGAATGCTAAGCAGCTACTTGACAGTCCTGGCAAAAGACATCTCAAGCAGAAATACACTGCCATGCACTTGAATAGGGACCAAGTATTTTAACGCGAATATACACCTATTTGACTGAAACAATCAAATGGAATCAAAAGGCAAATATTTTTTAGCATTCAGTACTTCATTCTTTATTGAATTAACAAAAAATTTTTTTTGAAATAAACGTAGTCTTCTGTTAAAATTTTTTTTTTCAGCGAGCTCTTTAAAAATGGCATATTTTTATCATGCACTTGAATAGGGACAAACGTGATTTCATCATTCTGAGTAAAACTCCGCGCAATGAATTGATTTTTTGTCAACATATAAACATTTTAAGTAGAAAAAAATACTGTGGTGGGCGGTAAAGCACTAACTGATGTCGAAAACGGCAAAATAATGGCTTATAAGGAGTGAAATATTACGTACAGGCAAATTGCTGAAAAAAAATTGGAATAAGCTAAAGTGTTGTAGGCAATTTTCTTGAAAACCCATCAAATTATGGGAATAACATGAAAGACCGCACCAAAAAACATTTTCACGTACTTCAGAGCAGCGAATTGTTCAAAAAGCTTTATATTTACACCGTTCAGCTTCAAAAAATCATTTAAAATTACAATTAAACGCAAGTATCGATACGGTACGGAGAGTTATCCATAAAGCTGAATATCTAAGAAGATTAAAACTAAAAAAAAACACACGACTTAATACCCAAAGTAAAGATTCTCGTCAAGTTTTTGCTCGAAATTATATGACTTGACATGTCCCATATTATCAGATGGTACGCCACACCACAACACCCTTCTCACGGCTATGGTGACGGGACAGAAAGTGTTCTTCTTATCGAATATCATGGAAATAATAGGAAAAACCATCATTTCCATACAAGTTGAAGCGTTTCTTAACTGAAAACTCACGAAATGTCATTCCTTCTTTCGAATCATATAATTTCGACCCCCTAATGTACATATTAGAAGTTTATGTCCCATACTTATGAATCCTTAATCATTTACCATCTCAGAGATCTATGCGTTCATACTAGGGTTGTCAATATTTTATCGATCTATCGACATACATTCATTACTCTATTACAGAGAGACACTGAGAACACAGTGAGTGTTTGGTATTTATATCTAGTGTTAGTGGGGTGGGTGATTGCCCAAAGCAATCCAACAAAGGTTTTTGTTGTTTTATAGTGAAACTATTTTTGGTTTAGTTTCTTAAGGTCTAGTAACCTTTTTGATTATCAATCGTATAACTTTTCAGCAGGCTTTAGGTCATTAAGTTATGATTTTGTCCATAGCTTTTCTAAAACATTAACAACGTAATTGAAATATTAAAATACCTAATCCCCTAGTTTTAATAGGGTAAATCGAAATACAAGGTACTACACAAAAATTTTATCATAGTATATACCGAGATAACCCTTAACAAAGTAAATACTTGCAGGCAGATCAAGCATATTTTCAATTTTCCACGCCCCTTGCACACGAGCAGCTTGTGAGAAGCTTGGCTTGGCCCCGTTGGAAGAGCTGTATAGCCAATTTTACTTTTACTTTGCACACGAGCAATTTGAAAAGCCTCATCAAATTTTCGATCTCCGGCGATGAACTTTCTGTTACTCATGCCTTGACTATCGTTCGACCGATCTTTACGATAAACAATCCTGCGTGTCCAGTAATATCTAGGAGTCTGGATATTAAATTTGATTGCTCTTGTTCTTCTAGTGTATGAGATCTTTGTGTTCATTCAGACAGGCGGACGGAAAGTCGGACACGGCTATTTTCACTATCAATAATTACAGTTCCGCCTAAGCATCTAAATTTTTTTTTCGCATCATTTCGTTTATGATGGCCTTTTAATAAATTTTTAAAAACTGCCCTTTAGGCACTTGAACTTTTGATTTTTTTTATAAACTCGACGTGGTAGATAAATTTTAAATATTCACACGTATTCGGCTTGAAAACCACCGTCGAACGGTATATATTTAATTCCCTGGCCCGCGAGAGCCCGAATTTCGTTGAACTGCTTAATCTCTATATCTATATAAGAGAGTGTCCTGACTGACTGGGAGAGTTCACCAGCATACACCAATCATCTAACAAAAATCATCAATAAAAAAAAATAGTGTTAGTCTGCTGCTGAACGAGTTTGGTAGAATTTTTAGGCAACAAAGTTATCGATATATTTTTGCTGGCGGAAGGTTTGAATTTTTGACAACAAACAGCTTAATGTAATTAAGAACTGACTACTAAATATTTATGACCGTCGTCACTAGCACCAACTGCTCCTGGAATGCCCCTTGAATTTTCCTTAAGACTTTGTTAGCCATTTAATGTTTGTTGTAAGCCCGGACCCGGCGAGAATGTGCACATAAAATCGAATATCCGATGGCCAAATCTTTTTCCTTTGTCTTAACATACACTTACCATTAAGAAGGACTCCAATCCACGCAAAAGAAGGGTCTGAAAATGTTAATTTTAACAGAGTGGCAATGGGCTAAGAGTAGAGATGGGCGAACAAGGACAATTCGTTTCCGTCCCGCCACGATCCCGACCACGGCTGTCCCGTTCCGATCCCGACCAACAAATTTGAATTCAATATCGTCGCTCTGATCCCCTACTTCTCTCGGGTCCCGCTGGAATCCCGTCACGAGCCCATCTCTAGCTATGAGTCCTTAACGAAGCACGGGACATCATGATATAATCCTTTGTTCATTCTATATTTTTGTACTGTCCCAACTAGTAGTGTGACCAAAAGTTTTGAGTTCCCTTCTACTTAGAGATGGGCAATGGCAAAAAAGATGAAGTATTGTCTCCTCCTGTTCTTCTAAAGAAATCGTTGTGAGCGACGCCTAAGCCCGCTGCATGCCTGCCAATAAGGCCGCGACCCGTTATGGTCCAGACCAGAAGTAAGATGATTTCCGTTTCAGGTTAAACGAGGACCACGTGACCCTAGCTACAGCGCATGCCGGAGGGTTATGTAATCGCTCCGTAACCAGGCGCCGGGTTTCATTCCTTGTGATTATCTTGTATGAGGATATGGGCATCCCTATCAAGCTCTTCTCTGGGAGGAGCTGAATGGTAGTGCCTTGACAAACTGTGATGAGGTGTCCATGTACCCAGATGAGGTGGTTACTACGCGTACGCAGGGCTTCTTCTTTTTGGAGTGGTGGCTTTTCAAGCGTCCCTCCTCCTCCGCAACAACCAGTAGAGCCTTCAGAGCCTTGCACGAATGTCCGTGAGCTACTTGCGAAACCAAATCCTCTGCCAATTGATTTATTAAAAACAAAGAGGTTTTCACATTCATTTTGCATTTGCCTTCTCTAAATTGCTTGTTGGTTTAATTCTGACAGCTGTGTGCTATCGATAACAAATCATAAACAAGCAAATCTAACAAACTATTTCTTTGTTAGATTCACATCTAACACAATCACGAAAAATAGCAAACATGATTGCGCATCATGCCCGTTCACCAGCACAATTTAACAAAAATAGTGGTTGTTTTTGTCATCGATTTATGCTGCTGAACACGCTCACTGTTTCACTGACTGATTTACAGATTGGCAATCATCGCACAGCCTAAACGGTAAGAGATAGAAAGCTGTAATTTGGACAGGAGTTTCTGTTAGTGGAAAAGTGAGTATTAAGACGGAGTTTTTGTGAGTGGGATGTGGGTGGGATGTGGGAGGGATGTGGGTGGGATGTAGATGGGAAGTGGTTGGGATGTCGGCGGAAATGGGTGGTTTTTGGGGGGCAAGTGGGTGGTATTTGGGTGGCAAGTGGGTGGGATGTAGATGGGAAGTGGGTGGGATGTGGGTGGAATTCCGGCGGAAATGGGTGGAATTTGGGTGGCAAGTGGGTGGGATGTGGAAGGGATGTGGGTGGGATGTGGGAGGGATGTGGGTGGAATGTGGATGGGAAGTGGGTGTGTATTGGTTCTATACTGTTGAAGGCGCAGCGAAGCGCGACGGTTTATATGCTAGTATATATTAAATACTCTTCTCCCTGTTTGCACAAACTTAATATACCCTATATATCCTGAAACAGACTTATTTCAAGTAAATTAGCGCTAAAACCCATGTAATGAACCGAACTAGTGCGAACCACTGAACCGGACTTGCATCCCTGGCGATTCAAAATTAAAACCAAATCCTAAAATCCAAGGTCTCAACCACACACTCCGTTGTATTTATGTCTTAGGTCTCTGAAATGACAATGATGATGTGAGTAATTCAAAAGCCAAAGCTGTCATCGTTGTTATATTGTACTATGTCAATGAAATTGAAATGATTTGCAGAAAGAAGAGATTTTTGCTGGGCAAATGTTAGCCTTGGCCCGCTTTCCAGGCAGTCGCCAACAGCAGAACACTTGTAACTCCAGTAGTCCCCATTAATTGGCCATTAATTGTGCTAACACTTGATAAGCGTAGCAAAACCATTAAGAGCGTGGCGCCATCTCCACATCAAACACGGGATGGTTTCAACCAATGCAAAAGCACGAAAACAAGCAGAAATCAACAGCGTTTGATAATTAGCATGGCCTTAAAATACATCACCAGAGTTTATATTTCGAGCGATTTATGCAACAGTCTTGATCACCACTTGTTTGTTGCTTAGATTTCATTTATGAACTCGGCCAATTTCAACATTGTTTTGTTTTAGTTCAATTGCTGGTAAATATGAACACCATTTCGCTGGGCGATCGTGATAATCTTCACGACTCCGCTGCATCCAGCGACGCAGCATGGACAAATATTTTGAGTCGAATTAATTGTTTTGTGGAGTTTTTGTTGCTAGAGTAAGAGTTCGAGTTTAATTCGACTTGAATGAACCAGCGCCCAGCTATGCCAGCTATGCTGACGTCTGCCCAGAACAACCCGGATTTGTTTGGCCTCTTAATTTTGGGATTTAATTGTGTTTCATGTCTGGCGGAAATTCGCGTGGGGCAGCCGAACTGCGGGCACTTGCAATTTTGACAAATGGCCTTTTCCATTATGTAGAATTAGAATGCGGCAGAGGTATGTAGATTGCCCAAATTAGCTAAAAGCAGATACCTTCAAAAAAATCAATTAGTGGGGAGTCTTAAAAGAACCAAAAATAGAGCCCATAAAATGTAAAGCCCCAGCGAAATAGCAAAAATACACCAAATTAAGTCGCTGACTGAGCGAACGGGAAGCCGCCAGCAAAGCCAGAAGATGCCAGCTGAGACCGAGCACGCCCGCACCAAGACCAGGCGCCGAGAGAGACCAGCAAACGAAAGTGAGCACGAGAGAGCCAGAGCTTTGCGCAGCGGCGTCTCATCTCGACTGCCGACAGCGACGCGTCGCTTCTACCACTTAATTCACTTGTTCGCATCTTCAGCAGCTCCGCTGCCGCTGCTGCTGGGGGCGTCGCTGTCAACAATTTGGCTGCCGTTGTATGGCTTTGCCGGTCGCAGCTGCGCAGCCGCGGCGCAGCGGCGCCGATGCTACCAACGTTTGCTGGGCGCATATAAAACAGGCGATCTTGGTAAAAATATTCACAATCATATTCAAGTTGTTCGTACGCGCGTTCGAGTCTCAGTGATTTTTGGTGTTTTTTCCAGTGTAAGCAGCCAATTGCCATTAATTTTTGTAAACTGTGTCCGAACATTACCAAATACGCCAAGTGCCCATGAACAGTCTCGACCAAAGACAGCAAAGACTCTTATGCCAAGTTTTCAATGACAAGTGACAATGCCAAAAGGGATGTGCCAGGCAGGATAAATCTGCAGCAGACCCCACCAGAAACAAAACGAAAACCAAACAACATTAAGTTTACAATTTCTGTGCCTGACTTTGCCGCAAATTAAACTCATTTGCGGTTGATTGATTGATGGATGGTTTGATTGATTCAGTTGCCGCTGCCTGCCTGTCTGCCATTGCGGCTGTGCATTGTGTTTAAACTTAACTGAAATTTATTTGTTAGAGATGCGATCTGAACTTTGCATTGTTGCAAAATGCAGCCAGCAAACAAACATTTGCGGTTTTAATTTATGTGAAAACCGGCAGCCAGGGGGCCAGGGTACGTGCATGTGGCGAGTGGAAGGAACACTTTGTGCTGCGAGCTCGCATTACAACTCATTAGCCGCCATCGAGTTCGTTGCCTGAGTCTTTTGTTTTGTTCCCTTCTTCTTCGCCGTGTCCATCAATTCCCGACGAAATGTATGTCAGCGAATCGCTGGCCGGGCCCGCGGCTCCAATCAAGCCGCAGCACGCCATTCTGAGCGCATGAAATAGAAAGTAGAAACTCGCAGAATTTCTACATCTAAAACCCCAAATTAATGGGCCATCGAACAAAGCGCATAAAATATCTTATGCTAATTCGCTTGGTTGGTAAAACCAGCAATTTGATTTGTTTATGTGTGTATTTATCTGTATTTTGACTGGGCGGCTATTCAACTATTTTTAGCTTTGACTCATGTCGAACGCATCCCGCAATTTAGCTCACAGATCGCCTCCGATCGGTTCTTGTTGGACGTTGTTTATGGCCGCATGCAAATTTCGCCGCTTTCTGCTTGACAAATAACGAGCTGAGATTGTTAGATACGAGCAGACATGGAGTCAGCCACGGAGACCTGGCGACTCATTCTTAGCCGGATCTCCAGAGTGAGATTAATTCAAACGTCAAATGCTAATCAATCAGGTTTGTCCATTTAGCTGGCATCAATTATGAAATTGACGCCCGCTTTGCGTAAGAGATTCATCACTCAGTTCAGCAGCGGTGTGTAATTTATCCGACTTAGAATCTTTGACAAATTGCACAGCAGCCGCCGGCAGCAATAAATTTTGTAGGCATATCTTTTGCAAGAAATTTTCGGAAGTCTGACCCAGACGAGTTGCCGTACAAGTAACTGCCAAAGACTTTGAAATTCCTGCAGTGCGCAAGCCTCTTTCAACAGACCTGGCCCAAAGGCAGGCGACCAGTCGACCAGTTAGCCAGTCTGTCAGCAGCAAGTGCCATTTGGCGTGTTGGCCAAAGCCAAGATGTCGGCCGGGTGGGGGGTGGCCACATCCATAGCTGGCAATGCACACTCACACACACACAGCCTACTCTTCGATTATCCAGCGAATGATCATTTATGGTGTTTTCACGATCCCGTTGTGCAATTATGTCATCACGACAGTGACGACACAGTCAGAGCCAGACTGGAAGTAGCCGTAGCCGGTCGGCCGAGTAAATTCCAAACAGCGATTAGCACTTCTTAACATACTAATGTTTATTTACGACTTAATCTATGGACGTTTATGGCGACTGAGTGAATATATCAAGGTAGCTACTTCTGACAAATCTGCCAACTTTGCTCCAGTATTTGTGAAGTCAGCCCTTGGAGTCCTTCTGATTGCTTAGAAAACATGTGAACAGATCACGCGATCAAAATAACATGTCCACACAGTGTATTCCTTTGTAAAGCTCTGCAAGAAGTGACATCTCGTGCAGTCAAACACACTAACCCCACCACTTGGAAGATCATGAAGATCACCCAGAGTTCATTTCATAGCGACTTAAGGAAGACTCGAAAAGCTCAACAAATGCTCAAAATGTGATTCATTTAATAACGAATCGAAAAAGCAACTGACTCGAAAAGGAGTTGCCTTAAATGACTCTTCATGAAGAGCGTTAGGGTACCATTTTCTCCCGACAAATGTGCATTTATGATCAGAAAAAACGCGTTTATGATATTTTAATAAAAGAGGACTCGAAAAAGACTCGAATGTGATCAGAAATTTCAGAAATGTTGAGGCTTACATGTTTTAACAGTGAAAAAGAAATAAATGTAATACATTCAGAAACAGTTCACAATTCCATTTGGCGATTTCAAGATATTTGTTTTCATGGATTTTGAGGAACTTTAATCTCGTGCGCAACAAGTGTGAGGACTCGTCGAAAGTTTATTTACTTTCTGAAGAAAGAAAGTATTTTCTGTAAATCTCAGCAGTTTCTAAAAAAAATGCATTTAAATTTGATCATGATTTCTTATAATGGTCGAAATTTTCCTTCTCGTTGAAACATTAGATAAAGTTCTCCAAAAAGCACATTTCCTCTCAAGCAGTGGAAGTAACCAACAGGTACTGGCTTCTGAAACTTTCAAAAGACCGTTTTATTTTCACTTTTTGCCAATTAAAAAGTTTCAGAAACGAAATTACTTTTATTTACCACTTTTCTCATGGGCACCTCCCAATTTTCCCCGTCAATTACCCCTAATCCAAATATCTCTCTTTTGTCCACAGCAGCGTTAGTCATGTCACGGTGTCGAAAGCAGTTCGCGTTAGTCCTGCCATTGGCCATGCTGGCCCTGGCCAATGCCAGCTACAAGGGCAACATGTTCCTCAATGGCCAATATCAGAACGGCATCAATCAGCAGCCGGAGACGCACTACTCGGTGAATCCCTCGTCGAATGTGTTCCTGAACCATGCCATCATTAGCCGACAAGCCTCACCCTTCCAGGGACCCACATATCTGCCGCCCAAGGAGTATCTGAAGTGTGCTCCCGGCCAGCAATGTGTGCGTCAGGGTCAGTGCCAGAACGGCTACTACAGTCAGCAGCTGCCAAAGATTCAGGTAAGCCCCCGGAGCAAGTGATTTCAATTTCTCTCAATCACATTCGGAATGGAGACGGCGCACGGGCTATTGTTTGTTTTCGTAAAGCCAGTTGTCTATTGCATAATTGGGCATTGATTTGGGTTTTACCTGGAGTCGGCCAAAAATAAAAATAAATAATAATAAATGTGCCGTCCGCCTGACAGGCAGCCCCGAAATTAAAAGCCTGTCTGCGGTGATAACGCTGGAAATATTGCAGTCGTAGTTGCTGCTTGATTAGCCTGATCTGCATTTTTCTTGTTGTTGTCGAGTTTTTGGCACAGTTACCGTTATTTTCCGGTTTGCTCGCGTCTCGACGGCAATTTCGTAACACGGCGAAATAAAAAACGAAGTTCATGTTTAATTGCTCCACGCCAAGTTCAGCGCGCAACCGAAAAGAAATTTATGTAAATGCAAAAGTCGTAGCCGTCGCTGCCATTCTCTCCGGCCTTTGCATACGCATTTGGAGCCCATAAATTACACAAAAAGACAACAAAAAACCGATCAGCGTGCTCTGGTCTCAAAAGGCAGAAGGGCAGCGGGCTTCATTGATATCAGTGCACCTGTGCCTGGGCCTGGGCATGGGCCTGAAATTGACTTGCGGTTTTCTCTTTTTCCAAGCGCTTCCTCATGTGCGGTAGCTGACTGGGCACTAAATCACAGATGAGTTCATTTATTCAGCGGCAAATGTAGGAGATGAGTTGGCAAAAAAGTTAAATATTTAAGAGTACAGTGAAGAGTGCAGCTGTGTGTATTGCTAAAGGCACAAACTGTTCGTTTCTTCCCTCCGAAACGGAGGCAACTCAGCAATTGTTGGGAGCCGTGCTCCAATTTGGACACGTGACCACTTAAATTTCAAAATCAAATTACAAAAGCATACCATGATACAACAAATATAAGGTAGTGCAATGCATCGCATTTCAAAAAAAAAAAAAAAACTTTCATTGTGACGTTTTTTTAAAATGTGGTAACCAAAATGAAAATGAAATCAAATTAAATTGAAATTCGGCCGACTTCGATATACCCGTTACTCATGGGGAGAAAAACTGAAAAATATGAAACACTTTTTAACTCGGCTATTTATTATCCGAGCTTTATGAAAATTTGAGGGACAGGGATCAATTTGAAGGGATCATGGAAATCTCTTCCAACCAAATTCCAACCCAAAACAAATTCTCGGTCTCTCAGGTTTATTTGGGAAATTTAGCTAAATTCACCACCCAAAAATAATTTTTCTTGAAAATTTTGATAAGCAAAATTATTTTTGGAAATGTAAATAACATTAATTTTTTGCATTGGTTGCATCAAATGAATAAAATATTTTATTTGATTTAATATTTAAACTGTGCGTTTCAATAAAAACCTGCCTAATGCTGCGTAACAATTAAAAACAAGCAACGAAAGTCGCCATTTGTCTACTAGCATGGGTACCCACAAGGGCTAAGAGTTGCCAAGATATATTTTCTAGTTGGCGCAAAAATAGTTTTTTTTGCATATTTTTTTGAGAATATGACTTAAATTTGAATTATAATTTAATTAACACAATCAAAAAATTTAATTTAAACATCAATTTAACTCTTAATTAGAAGATGGAAAACTTTTTCTGTAAGAAATGGTAAGGATTTAATAGAGATGGACCATTATCGGACCATAAGGCAATCGACCATAAGGCAATGAAATCTCGTGAAGTTCTGTGACATCGACGGATTTTTCGAGCGTTTTGTAAACGAACCAAGGCCAAAATCTCTAGAGATTTCAAGACACCCACGTAGGTGTCCACATTGCAAATTTGGTGGCTCCAGCTCTTCTAGTCTCTGAAATCTAGGAGTTCATACAGACAGAGGGACAGACTCTGCTGTTGATGCTGATCAAGAATACATATACTTTATCTGATTGGAAATGATTCCTTTTGCCTCTTACATACAGTTGCACTACTTTAGTATACCCATTTTACTCTACGAGTGACGGGTATAAAAAAGCAACAAATATAAGTTGGAAATTCAAAGGCTTACTTGCTGAAATGGCAAAAGGCTGAAATTAAGACTTTAAATTATATTAAAGTTGCATTTACCATGCATAAACTCAGTCCTTTACATTGTTTTATCTTTAGATTTGCATCTCGTAAAGGCGTATTTTTGATGGACTAAATTGTTTTTTATGCTCTGTGCCAAAAGTACACAGGAGAGCACTGCATGAATTGAATCAAAGTTCCCCTTGACTTTGTTTCTGACTTGAACTATCTACTCATAGCTCACAAAATTATTGATTCATTGAATTATAGCTCATGACATGAGCCATGAGATATATGATCTGTTTGAAATTATACAGCCCAGATCAGCCCAACAAAGCAACTAGATCAATCATGCTCAACTCAAATAGCTCAAAAGGTTCGTAGCACAGACGAAGATAGTTGAGCCTTCTTGTTTTCAAAGCAAAATTAGGCCCACAGCCTATTTACTGGTTCCATGTCTATTTAACACAAAACAATCTTAACACGTCGATTAAACACACGTCATTTTAACACAAAACAATTTCAACACTAAATCAATTCAACAACGCGTCATGGTCAACATAACACAAATTCAACACTAGGAATTTTTACACACTGCAAATGAATAAAAAAAAAAAGGATAACTTAATAATAACAAAATCACATGACAAATGCATCCGTGTATATTATTTAAGCTAACATAAATCTGGTAACAGCCTGTTAGTCGCCTTCCGTAAATCCGTAGGTCGGACTTCAAGCCGTCTTCGTATCTGGTATGTCATCAGCTCATGTTCGAGAAAATTTGTGTGTGCCTGGAGTCAATTTCTATATCTGGTAGAGCGCCAAGGTCTCTCTAGATGGTGGAGTTACGGATATACCAGGAAGCAAGAAGCATTGAATGGAGTTGTCACAGGTAGTGCCCCAGAGGCAGATATCTCTGGTCCAGGTCGGCTGGAAGCCAGAAAGGCTGTGTCATCAGCATAACTGGCTTTCAGTGTGTTTTGGGCGTCTGGAACCGGCGGCAGATATTTGAGTGCTTATTCCTCAGCTCGACCATGAAGCAGCATAATACGAGGAAGGACCGAATAACCATATATTAATTTGAAAAAAAAAAAAAAACAAAAAAAATTTAGATTGGCTCAATTTCTGACTTGAGTCGATCTATAGAACCACTGGAGCTTAATCTGTTTGAAGCTTGATATATTTGAGCTTAATCTATTTGAGTTTGATCTGTTTGGAATTGTTCGTCAGCTCAAACTCCCAACAATTTCTGACTTGATTTACTTGGCTCTTTTTTTTAAACATAAACTCATGCAGGAGCGTAACCATTTAGGCTAATAGGAATTATCTTCGATCCTACAAAGTACACATATTACTAATCAGCAGCAAAAACCGAGTTTATATAGCCTTGTCCGTCTAACAGTCCATCTGTCCGTGAGAACACACAGATCTCAGACATGGTAAGACATAGATGTTCGAGGCAGATTAAGTTTATTTTAAATGTTTGCCACAAATGCTTTTGCGTTGTGTGTTCAGAGATATAACAAAATGCGTAGCCCATCGCTACTCTAAATAACTCTTTGATCTTAATTACAAATGGGGCTACTTTTCATAGACCCTAACTAAGTATTTTATCTCTGATTAAACTAATAATAGGTACAAAGAATAGTTTTTATGTCAAGTACTGCTCTTACAGACCAGCTTGAAACTCTCATCTCAGTGAGGTTCATAAAACAGTACTGTACGGACTTTCCGCAACACATTAGTACATAGTCGTGGATAGAATCGTTACTCGGAAATTTGGAGGGCCAAGGCAACTATCTGCCCCCCCCCAGAGGTGTCCCCAAAAAATGTTCAATTGACCACAATGTTCTGCTATCCCCCTTATTGGTTTCCATGGCGAGTTGATAAAACATGCCATTGGGCATATAAAATGTGCATTTTATTTCGCACATACTTACAACCCGTATTGCATTGCAAAACACTTGAATTATGTTTTTTAATTAAAAATTATTGAAGCTAAAAAGAGGAGACGGCGCGGCTCTGAACGCTGACCCATTGACCACACGATGCAAGCGACAAGTTTGGCAACTTAAATAACAACAAATGCAATTTTATTGGTGACAAAGTCAATTAGAAAAAATGTAGTTAAAATTACAACACTGGCCGTAAAACAAAGGCAACCGTATGCGAGTTTTTGCATATCATTTCTGCCATAATATACTGGACCATAGCCAAATATGAAATGTGTTTAGATGCTGACACTAATCAGGCTTAAGTGCGACCGAAAAGGCAGTCATTAACTAACAGATCAATGAACCTGGAAACTAGAAGAACTTCAATGGCACACCAAATTGTAATTAACTAGCTCATCAATCACATGTGAACTACATCGCCTAATATTTGCTCGCGCATCAACATGGGTTCGCTCACACCAATTGCTAGCAAATTTACGGCCGGCAACTCGTTGGCACGCAGGCGCGTGGGTGCTGAGTCCACTGAGTCAGCTAGACTAGCGATTGTTTTCCCAAATTAGGTAACTTGTCATGTGAACACATTCTCAGCACAAACAACAGCGTGTAAACTTGGCTTTGAGACCGAGTCAGATCCTGTACAATTAAGCGAAAAGAGTAGAAGCTTGATTTAATGATGCGAACCGGGAAATTCACCGAATTCCTACGCGAATGTTTACGTACAGCGTGCAAAGATCTTAAATCAATAATCAAATATTTGAACGTCACTGGGCAAATGTAGATGTGAATAATTAAAGAAATGATTGCAAAATGTATAAATATATTTGTGTGTATTTATGAGCACACACTGGCAATTAAGCAAAAATTCTCAGCGCGATGATGTCAAACGCTATTGCTGACGGGAAGCCCTCGCTATGGAAGGGTTTATCAACCCAGTCGTCAAAATGCGACATCTCCGGTTCGATGGGAACCCAAATCAGTTTAGTAAGTTTTAAGAATAGTTAGCCACGTGCCTCGTGCTCATTCGCTCACTTGACATAAAGTTGTCTAATTCTAATAAAAAGCCAATCAAAGGTAATTTGCAATTTAAATTGAAATGGAGCGTCAGCCACAGTGGGCAGACGACGATGTCGGAATTTGTTTGTTAATTTGGATTGGGACTATCGGATTTGATCTGGAACTTAACTTCATAAGTTTAGTTTTTATTTTTAGCTAAATATCTAAGTAAGGAACAGTATAATAATGTGCAAGACCTGGGGAATCGAATTGTAAATCTCTTACTGTTGTTTTCTTTACTTCTGAAGCAGGTCTCGTCTTATGTTTAATACACCATTCTAAAGAACATACATTTTTTTACTTAACAACTTCACCATCAAATCAATGTCAAAGCAATTGAACGGTTACTCATTAAGAAAATTTAGCAAATGATCTTAAGATCTACGTATTTTGATTAAGATATACGAACTAAAGTTATGTAGTGAAATATATCGCCTCGCAGATTTTTGTAGACATTCCAACATCTGAATTTCATTGTAGCTTCATTGCTTCTTGCTTGTACTTGACTATTGTACTGGGACTTCACGTTGCCAGAGGCATACGGATAGCTTTCTTATCAAGAAGGAGGATAGTTATCAGTTTAGAATTTTATCGAGTTTTGTGGTCTTGATTTTACTGACTTGAAAGGTGATTGAGAGATATTCTGGTGGGATTCAGTAGCAAGTGATTGCAGTCAGCTATGTTAGGACTGTGGAGTCTCTCACACGTAGATCAGAAAGGGTCACTACCATACTGCTCCATACTCTAGTGTATTTCCGTGTAGCTTTGTAGGGGTACAAGTTCTGTTCTAGCAAATGTTATGCCTGCACAGTTGGTCTGGGATCGGTCATGCCGTACGATCTAAAAGGGCTTTAAGGAAATCCGCAGTTTGCATTTCCACTTCCTTTGGAAATTTTTCCATTCATAGAACTAAACAAAGTCGTTGATATACTGACTTGTCCACTTGTTCCTATACACTTGCCTCACTGTGCAACGCTTCGCTCGAAAAATCCGGTCCAAGAACTTTCGAAAAGCAACGAAACGCGTGTTCTGTACGCTTTCGTACAGCCAGACTTATGTTATTCCATACCAATTTGGATCCACTTATTAGTCAGGGTCATGGCTTAGAACGTACGCACAACAACATATTTAAATACCATTTCGAGCGAGGCAATAAAATGTGAACACCATTTAGACGGCCATCAATTCTGGCTCGGACAGTTTAAACTGTAATATCTCGCTGGCTGATTGATATAATTTCGGACGAAGTGTGAACTGGTTTTGGAGACTGCTAGGAAGTCGATTTGAATGTCATTATTAAGATTAATGGCGGCATCTTCATCATAGCTCATGATGGATTTCGCAGGCGATGCTCCGCCCGCCTCCGGCTACTGTTGACTGGGGGGGACCGCCACCTTGGCCAGTGGTTGAACTCTGGCCGCAGCCACTTGGCAAACCTAACAGAGTTATTAATTTGCAATTGTTGGAATGCCAGCTGACCAAGACGCAGACCGCGCAAAACGAAAAGTCACAAGCGAAAGAACAACAAATTAGCAAGATGTCTCGCTGAAGGTTCGCCAGAACAGCGGCAAAGTTCAATGCAAATACGAGTACAAATAATGGCTGGGCACTTTTTAACACATCATTTATGCAAGTGGCTGCACCGCGGTGACCTTTTGCCAGAGGCGACGACTGCCACTGCAGCAGCATCGGCATTAGCAATCTTAATTAACGCTGTTGAGTGGCGACTCGATGGTGTGGCACCGGCTCTGGCCACACATTGATATTGATTGATTGCCCACCAAGTCAACATTTTAATTCGAGAATTTTCTTATTTTCTTTCCTTGCAGAACTGCGAGCCTGAGACCGATATTTGCTGCACCTACCGCGCGCCCCCGACCACCACAACGACAACGACCACCACGCCCGTGCCGTATGACACCTGCCCCAGGGACTCGGACTGTGTGGCCCCGCAAGATTGTCGCAATGGCGAAATCAGTGCCATCAACTACGTGAAGAAGCAAGGGGTAAGTGGGCGAATCAGATGCCATTTGTCGATCCGCCTAATTGGTCCGACAGTAGCCACAACAGAAGCGCGGCACTTGTGCAACACAGCCTGAAAACAATCATTAGTACTACGCAGACCGCGTTTCCTCATGCAATCTCCAAATCAAATGCTGGGCCCCAAATAAGCGCACTTTTGGTCTGCGAAACATAAAACCATTAACAAAAAGTAGCTGCATAAAATCGCTTTTTGATGTGCCAATGATGAGACAGACAAAGCTACCGCCACGGCTGCAGTTCGTCTCAGCCGCAGCACATTTCACAAGCGATGCAGCAACCATATTAGGAAAAGGAAAAACTAACAAAGCTCCGACAGCTTATTAACACACAATTAGTTTGCATTTTGAGCCAAAGATTCTACGTCTTTGGCTCTGCTCTAAATTTCACAGACGACACGAATGCTGAGAGCTGGGCTTCCCGTGGCATGAATTAAACTTTACCGACATGTGAACTTGATGAACCAACTAAATGAATGACAAGTCTTGTGAAAGTCCGAAATGTATGTTTCATTCATTCAAAGTTTCTCTTAAAAACTCTTAAGCCTCAGCAGCTACCATTTTGTAGCTTTGATTTGTAGATCTCACTCTCTCGGGCTTAAATAAAACAGACACAAGCCAAAAGTGCAATAAAAGTTCTAGAAAGTCAAGTAAATTAAGCCATAAAAACGTCGTCCCTAATAATATTTGCTTTTTAAGATCCTTGACATGGCATCATTGGAGTCTTTCATGGCCATAATAGACAAACAACTTAGTCAAACAATTTTCAAATTTTGACATCTTATCAATGTAAGCGGATTTAAGCTATTGCGCTAACTGGCCCTTAAACCTGGTTTTGTTTGATCAAACGAAACGAAATTCATAGCTAAAAAAATGCCTAAAACATGTGTTAATCCAAGTTGCGATACAAAACCTTTTCCCAAAAACCTCAAACTTGAAACTTTCGAACATTAAACATTGATAAATTTTGGTTCAAAATGAGCAAATATTGAAAAAACGCACTTGCAAAGTCGCGAAATGGAGGCCGGGGGTAAAATTCCAATTGTAATCTCTTGAACATACAGTATAGTAGCTAAGTCGGATATTGTAGGGCGAGGGTTTGTTCATGGTCAATTTTTATTTCATAGCCGATCTGAATAAATTTCCATTGATAAGTCTCTCTGACCAAAATGGAAAAAGTACACTCAGGAAAAAATCAAAAGAACGGTAAGACGGAATATTCTTGGATCCAAGCCGGAAATAAAAAAATCAAGCATGCATTTTTGAGATTGAAATTCTTGTTTTTAGGTAGAATATCCTGATATGGGAGAGGGGGCGAGGGCGAGAGGAGACACGACCGACCAAACACACATCACCACGTTCTTTTTTCTATGCTGTAGTTAATTTTAATATAGCATTAAAAAAAATTTTGTTGACTTACTTTACTGGGACTTTATCTCGCGACCTCGAAGACTAAACACACAGACGAAGTCTTAGTCCATTCGACTTCCAGCCATCAGCAAATGCTTCTTAAGCAGTTTGCAATTTGCCACTCAACAAGCAACAAGGGCCGTCGTCGAGTGGACATTATATTATTAAACTTTAAACTGAATGAAGTCCCCGTAGGAGCATAGATTTTTAATTATTTAAAAAGCCTTTTTCGATTTGAAGTGTTTTTCAGATTGTCTATATTTTATACAATCCTTAACTCGATTTTCATCAATAACACATGAAATTTCGAAGTCGAGATCAATTGTCTTCTCGAATTAAAGCAGTTTTCGTCTTAACAAATCAAACAGAAAAAAATCTAAAGTAAAGCCGATTTCGTGCTAGATTTCTCTGGGTGTAAATAACTTTTTTTTATATGCTTTTAAAGGCATACCAATATCAAACAGCATCCCCTTAGCATACAATTCATAACAAGCCAATATCTTACTCAATTACCTAAAAGTTCAACAAACACAATATTCTTTCTTTAATACTGAAAATTTGGTGCTAAAAGCATTGAATTCGATCCAAAAGAAGAAAAAACAACAACAACCACAAGAAATAGAATGAGAACCCCGATTTTTGTTTGTGTGTGTGCGTGTAGCAATCTCTGAGCTACGCTCACTACATTGTTGTTGCGTTCGAGTTATGCACATGAAGCACATATGAGGCACATATGAAGTTGTTGTTGCAGGTCTGTCCGTGACAACAACAAATCCAGTGCTCGTAAAGAAAGAGAGAAGAGAACGCAAATGAATTTGTTGTTGCCTTACGCAGCCCAAAATGCATGCATAAAGGCCATACGCGCCTGCTATACCTTTGTGTAAAACAACAACTAATGTGTCGCTTGTGGAATGTGCTTGAACACACCTGTTTTATACCCTTGCAAATGCTGGTTTTGATATATTAAAGTATAAGAACGCTAGCATTAAAATCAACAAATTTTTCCAACTAAAATCAATCCAATCCTATTTCAATGACTCTGTTTGAAAGCATTTTAAATTAACAATCACCGAGCTTAGAACGATAAAATTGAAAAAACAAAAATGGTTTTCTCACCAGGACCCATTTTCCGACTGATGCTTCCTATGGCAGCTATTGGTTCCGACATATTAGCAGCGTACAGTAAGAAGAAGACTCTATGCAAAGTTTCACTTGGAAGTTCTGCCTTAAAGACTAATTACGAAACTTCAACAGAAAAATATCCCTAAACCGATTTAGGGCTTTGCATATGCATATGATAAACAACAAGAAGTTTTGAGCTAATAAATGTAAAGTAAAGAATTTATTGCAGTTCTGATTTTAAAGATATTAATATTGCTTGCCGCATCCAGGCTTTACTTACCATACCCAAGTCGATTCTACGGAATCCCAGAGACTAGAAAATTATGTATTCATTTGGGAATTAACTACTATAAATGGTATATTTTGAATGAAGTTTAGTGACCTTCTCTCAATGAAAACGTCCTGAACAAATAGATATTAATAGGGAAATGAGTCGCGTTAATAGGCCAAATAGCTTAAAATATGCCATCTTATACCGATCACGTATTTATTGCGTATTCTCTTTCGGAAGTCCGTGCAATCCTCGGGTCAAACCAAATATGACCCTGCACGATACTCCGCTTGAACCCAGTGTACCAAGCACTGCAGTCGAGTGCTTGAACTGTTCAAACACAAGTATTCATATGCGTTCTGGCCCACCTCATACGGCAATGACATTGCTAAAGTGGGCAATGTTAAGACGAGAGACTCGGGCTGCGAACTTGACGCCTGCCTGCCTGCCTTCCCCGTCAAGCAGCAATCAAACTGGAATGCTGTTGAGCCTACAAGTAATGTAATATGCATGCAGGCCAAAAAAAAGTGTTAAATTACGGAGCCAGCGACTGAGAGAGGGAGAGGGCAATATCCGAAGATTTTCACCCAGCCTCTTGCAATTGCATAATTTGTTTACATGCAACGGCCAACAAAACGGGTCAGTTGCGTCTGTTGGTGCAGTTGATGCTGTTGCTGCATGCAATGACTGAAAAAATCAGCACAGCAAGTGAATTATGTTGCAGCCCAGACAGACAGCTCCGCAGCTGCAGGTCGCACTTGAAGCGAAATCATTTTACTTTTGGGTTTTTTATGTATTGGGGTACACACGCTCCTCTTCGTCTTCATTCAAATGAGATCTTTCCCCTGGGTTGTGAAATCCACAGTGCGTACAGGGTATGCCGGAGTCGGGGCAATTGACTATTGCGTTTTTCCTGGTGTCCCTCATTTAGGTGGGCCTCATAATTCCCCTCCGCTCAGCGACAATTACGCACCATAATGCATCGAACTCGTTAAGTTATGCAGGCATTGACGCCAATTGCGTGGCATGCTACAAAATGCACTCTGGGGACGGGCGAGCGACCGGGGACGGGGACGGGGACGGCGGTGCTGGACCAGTACATCAGTGTCCGCAAAACCAACAGCAACAGCTGTATAGACAACCAGTTGGCGGTTGGCGAGACGAGTATCCCTAATTTACAAGAGTGCGAAGAGGAGAAATAACTTGAGTAGTTTAGCAGTGAAAAATGCGCGGAATGCACGACAAGGTCGTTGAAGGCTAAGGCTGAGTGCGCCGTCCAAGTAGGCCAGCACATACATGGCTGTACACAAGCCTAGTAGGAGTCGAGGGAGACCTTTGTGGGCCAATAACTCAGCCTGTGCCGCAGTCCGAGCGCGTTGTCTCTGTCTTCGCTTAATGCGCATATCTGATCAATTAATGTTTACATGATCCTGACATACCAATAATAAGTATAACTATATCTGGCCGGGCAACGCTATGCGCTGTGCTATTGACCGACCTTAAGAGAGCCGTGTACCAGGCCACCGACTGATAACAGATTTAAGTTAAACGCCTGCCTGTAAACATCGTTTTAATGGACGCACGCAAGCTGCGGCTTTGCTCCGATGCTGACTCTGGCTCTGGCTGGTGCCTGCATAATTATGAATATTATTATGGCGCATATTTCCATTGTGGCCATTTATCATTTCGGTTTAGTTTAGTCTGACTGAGCCTGCTGGACTTGGACGTGGACGTGTGTGCAAGGCATGTTTTACATTTTGTAACATGCGGCATTGCGTGAAGAATGAGGTTTTGCTTTTGGGCCCCGGGTAATTTGCGTAAAGCACAATATTTTCAAGTAGAGCCGGTTTCACGCTTAGCAATTTCACAACATATTCAGCACAAGATAGGACCAAGACGTTTGAAAATTTCAAAATAGAGATAAAGAAGTGTGAAACGTCGTGAATATTTAATAAAAAACAGGAAAGAAAGTCGGTCAAGCCCGACTATAAAATACACTGTACCCGCAAACTTTCTATATCTGTATCTGATCAATTTAAGTTAGAAGCCTCACAAAGTGGAAAAAGGCATTCGGTGCGTAATGTGCTGCCCATCGCAGTTGCGACCAGTGCTGCCCATCGAAAGTTTTTGTTTTTCACATAACTCGATTATCATTCATGCGATCTTTAGCATTTCTTCGGCAAATCGATAAATAATACTGATTACTAGAAATGCGAAGTTCCAACCATCTATAAACAAAACTCTTGGAGATATGAAGTTTTTCCCAAATTGCAAGGGCGTAAGAAGGCGTGGACAAAATTGTATAAATAAACATGATCTTACCATCTCTGAGATCTGTTTGACGGATGGACGGACAGACAGACGGAAATGGCTATATCGACTCTGCTGTTGATGAAGATCAAGAATATATATAATTTATACTGTCGGAAATGATTCATTATCCTCGTTGCCCACCATTGCACAAACTTAATATACTCTGTGTCTTTTTTTGTACAGAGTATAAAAACTAAGACAAGACCTAGCTAAAAATGTTGCAAGATTTCAGAATTGGAAAAGCTAAAAAATTCCCAAGAACTCTTAAAAAGAAGCAGTGCCTTCGGATTAAACTTTAGTCCGCCAGACCTACACTGCAAGCCTAAAACTAGAAGTAACCAGGCATAGCTCGTCCTACGATTTAGGAATTAAAGAACAGCTTTTAGAGTTCCGCCAAAAATTTGCCATTTTTTCTAGAAGGATAACCAATATTTAAATTTTGTTCTCGGCTGTTAACTACAGTCCGTTGTCTTGAAGTCCTCAATAGGGTTAATCGGACACATCAAATCTAAGGCATACGTCAAACATCATCTATCAAAAAAAGTTCATTGGCTTATCTGATGCTTTGATGAAATTTTTAGGTAAAAATAGTATGCGTCAAAGTTATCGTTTTAATTTTAAATGACAGCTTAAAATTTTCTGTTTTTTCATCCATCACAATCACAAAAATTTCCAAACATGAAATATGCGTAACTAACAAAAGCCTTTAGTTTTTGGAATATAATTGACATATTGTGGGTGAAGTTCTTTATTTCTTGATGCGCGAATCAATAAATCGCTTTGTCTTCTCCGAACCGCTTGTTCTAATAGCAACTTGAGGAAAAACACGTTTCAAGTTTCTAGGCGATTACTGGGAGGAATAATGGCATAGATCAACTCGATTGTGCAAATATAAATAAACTTATTACTTCCACATCCTATTCAAATTCAAAAACAAACTTACAATAAATTCCCAAATACCGCTTCTTAAACACTTCCAGTTAAATTTGCATGGATAACTTCGTAGTTTGACCTTAAACTCTGCCTAAGCTGTTACCGGTCATTTATCTAGCTGTCACTTTGACAACCTGTAACCGAAACCGTATGAAAGAGAAACACCAACGAAACGTAATAGAGAGCAAACAGAGCATATCGTGCGCATCAATATGCAGCCGCAGCAGTCTTGCCGTCAAGGTCTAGGTCGGGCTTCAACGCGTCACAGACTCAAGACGAAGAGCGAGACGGGGCACCACCGCAGAGTCGTTGACAGCGTTTAGCATTCATTTATATTGTGGCATACTGTGCATATTCGCCGTGTTGTTGGTATTCGCCCGCGATGACTTTGGCTTAATGCGTATTTTATTATTTTGATTATATCGAGACAAAGCCAATGTTTGCTCTTCTGCTGCCATAATTTAAATGCGCATTGTATGTGCTTTTAATGGCACGTTGGGCCGATAATTAATATGTATTTTGGCCGAATTTATGTGGCATCTAGTTTGGCCGTAAATTAACTGTTTTACACCCAAGCCCATGCTTTGCCTAGGCTGATGCATAAATTTGCTTAGAAGTCTTTGGCATAAACAAAAGACTTATGCATACAGCGGGAAACCTGTGCCATAAAATGCAGGCAGCCAACATGCACCTCAGGGCCGCCAGCAGCATCTTCAGCTAAGGCGAATCCAAACTTTGTGTATTTTTATAGGCGCATAAATTGCTGGCAAAAAACACAACACTTTTCAGAACTTGGCGCTGTGTTAGTGGCACCTTAATGTTGTCATAAAAACAATCTCATGTTTACGGTGGAACTGACGGGTCATTAATTTGGCAAATGAAAATTAAGTTTTGGCGGCGAAGCGCATTTGGCATTTCGGACAAGAGATGGCCATGTTTCCCATCACCTAGGCTGTACAATCAAAATCTAGTTGAAAGAAATGTTTGAAGTCTTGTGACGAAAGCAGAAAGCCCTCGAACTCAGAAATGTTATTCGCCCAGAGTGCCTGCAATAAATCAATAGATTAAACCTCTACTTTCAGCCTTGCAATACGATTCAAGGACCGACATCTTATTTTTTGAGATTTCGTATGCAATTGTTGTTTCAAGCTATTCTTACTATAAAAGTCTCATATCGTATAAAGTGCTGAGCAAATATAATGCTGCTTTCAGTTAAATGCACTCGATCGGTTTTCAGACTGGCTCCTTCACACAAAAAACATTCTATATACCCAGCACTTTACAATTCTTAGGGCGCACGCACACTTGCGACTGAAAGATGAACAGACGGCTGACCATGATATTATAGTACTGCAAACCTGAGCTTACGACTGAATTTTAAGGTAAATGCAGATCAGCCTTAAGCTCTGCCGTCAGTTTATCTTTCAGCTGCATGTGTGCGCGCACCCTAAGTCGCGATTTTTCCTGTTCCAGCTAGCTGCTATGTATCAGATAAATTTAGAATTTACTCTGTTTTTTGTTAGCTTATGTGAAGATGTGAAATCGGCCCTTAATGATAAAAAAAAACGAACTATCCAGTCGAAACTATACATCATTTTTATACGCTGTACCAAAGGTACATTAAGTTTGTGCAAAAGTATGTAACAGAGAGAAGGAATCATTTCTGACCCTATAAAGTATATATATTCTTGATTAGCATCAACAGCCGAGTTGATATAGCCATGTCCGTCCGTCCATCTGTCTGTCTATCTGTTGGAAAAAGTTATGTCTCTCGCATTATTTGAAATAGGCGGTTCGTGCCTTCTAGAGACATTTAGTTATCAAGACTATAAATGATAATCATGAACTGATGAAGGACACTCAACTTTTGATCAAAAGAAAGATTGCTGCTACTGCAGGTACAGAGTATGTTACAGTCGGGCTTGACCGTAATGACCCTAAATTCTAGGATTAAGTCTTATTCGAGATTTCACGAGTAACATATGCAGATTTTTTGCACAATTCCAGCCAATTTAAAAGTTGGTTCAAAAGGAAACCATGGTTGATCCCCGCTATTTTTTGCATAACATTTTTTGCAGAGTACTCGTAGCTTTCGTCACTGGCGGGCACTTCTCGGCCTACCAACACAAAGTCGACAAAGTTTGTCGTCTAAGTCATTTGATTCTCATACTGCTGCGGCTGCTGCACAGTGAACTTGGAAACTGGCAATAAAATACTACATACAGTTTTTTGTTGTTTCTTACTATGTACACATACTTATAGTAATTGCAACATTATTAACAAATTGCGGCTGACAATCTAAGAGACATCGGCCACAAAAACAGCAACAACGGCCACAGCATTGGACAAGTTGTCTGGTGGGGCCAACAACAACATTTATTAAAAGCATTTTGGCGTTGTGGTTGTTATTGATGATTACATATTTTAACTGTCGCTTCGTACACAAGTAGCTTGTGGTTTTTGTTGTCGCTTTTGTTATCTCTGGGCTGCAAAATGATTGATCATAAGCAATGCCAGTGCAGGTAATCGTCGATCAGGTGGAAGGTACCGCCAGCTTGTTGTCATTGATCAAAGTCGTGTGTGTATGCGTGCGAGAGCCAGAGCCCGGCCCTGCCGCGCGGTGGCATCCTTAATGATAACGTGTATTGCATAAAGTTGAATGCGCGCCTCGGACTGATGTCTACATTATGTAAGATAACATTTGATTAACGCTTAATTGATGAAAATTACCCGAAAGGGTCACCAGCAGTTGCGCCTAATGATAATGCCCAGAAGGACAGGCCGCGAAGGCGAATGATAATGGGCATTTCCATTAACGACGCGGAATTGGGCCAGGCCAGCGACTTGTCAAACGGAAGCGCATATATTTTAATTAATATTATTAACAGTTGTCCCCGTCGCCGGCGCCGTCATGTCTCATTGCCAGTGTTCTGGTTTTTGCTTAATTTTTAACAAATGAGCACATTATTTTGCCATTACACACGCCAGCGGCTGCCGTCTTGAGTTATGAGTTACAAATTGCGCGAAACAATGGCCCCAAGGTTGTGTCCCGTTGACATGGGCGTGTGGGAAGCCGCCTGGACGGGCGACAAAGCGCAGCTCTTCTGAGTTTCTTTTGTTGTTAATTATCGCGCGACGATTGCGTAAGCAGGCAGCAAGAATATTTTGATTGCCGCTGGAAAATATGCAAATTATGATTGTGTGCTTTTGTGTGCCGTAAATCCTAATGGAATTCAGCCGCGGCTTCCATTCATGCTGTCTGTGTGTCTCCGCGGCTCATTTTCTAGGCACAAAGTGTTTAAAATATAATAACAAATTATTTAATTTGGTGTCCGCTAACTAATTGCTTCTCAATAAACCTGTTGGCAAATCTAGAAATATCAATATGTGGCTATACACGTATTTCTCAGATTGAGACAACATAAATTTAAATATTTAGTCACCAGCTTTCATTGTCAGACACCCACAGAGCATGGCAAATGTTTTCCGTTTGCCATCAGTTGGTCTATGAATGGACAAATTCGCGCAAAACTGTGAGAAGTTGTGGGTGCGGGCGCTCCATAAGCAGTTCTGGGTGCACTTAGAGAAATTTCACCTGCTAACAGAAGTCGTTTTCGTTTATTACAATTTGAGGTATTCATGAAAGCGAAGAGGTGCGACTACATTTGTTCAATATTTTGAAATTGCAGTCCCTAAAAAATGATCTCAGAAGCTTCTTTATACATGCTGGTACGTGCCGGTATACCGAAATGAAAATCCAAGTACCAATACGGAACCGAATACCGATATGATGGTAGAACCAAAACCGTTTACGATACCGAAATACGATTCGGTTTGTTTACCTGGTTGTAATAATAATTTACAGCCGAACTGTGAATAACAGAATAACAGAAAATATAAGTCGAAAAATTCATAATTTCAAATGATTAAATAGCTTCACCCGAGATTGTGCTTCATTCAAAATAATCTTGACAAACAAGGGTTTGAAGGGTTGAAGGTTTGTCCATATAAAAATATTTTATAAATGAAGCTGATTTGGATAGATCTTCAATTCTAAAACACATAATATCCCTTTATATGGAGAGTAAAGAAATCGTTCTGAAATTTTATTCAGATCAGTTAAAAAATTAAAAACCGACTAAAGGGCTCAAAATTTTCACAGTAAAATACATTTTCTACTTTCCTATTGGTCCCGTCATCCATTTACTTTTGCGTGCTTCTCACTTGGTTTTTCTCTCGATGTTTGAGCCTACACCCACACAACTGCTGCAAATTTCCATGAACAAAATACTTGGGCGACAAACTTGACACAGCGACTGCATCTGCCTCGCCAGAGTCAGAGACATTTCAAAACCTCCGCCTCCGGCGTAGATTACACCATGAAGCTGCAAATTTCTGGGTTAACATTAACACCAACAAAACCAATTGACAACTAGCATTGGCCACTTTAATGACCAGGTAGCACCACATTGCCAGTCAAGTAGTTAGCAGCGCGCTGCAGCGGTGGCTGCTGCTGCAATTTAATGCTCTGGCTCATGGACTTCAAAGCACGACCACGTCACGGCACGTAGCCGGTGATAATTAATGCTGCAGAGCGTGCCTATCGATTTACTCTAGCCCCTCGTCTCCCTCTTCTTTACTTGCAGCCTAATCGCTGCTATGCACCAGAGGTCTGCTGCCGCATGCCCTCAACCACTCTGACCGAGGACGGATACATCTTCAACCTGCCCGAAAAGAACTTCCCGCTGCCCACTAACCCAACGGTTCCTGCCGTGCCCCGCACTACCCAGCCCCAGCCCACCTACCGCCCGCAGCCAACCACTGGCGCTCCTCCCACTCGCCCCACCAACGAATACCTGCCCCCTCAGACCACTCGTCGTCCTGTGTATCAGCCACCACAGACCACACGCCGCCCCGTCTATCAGCCGCCTCAGACCACACGCCGTCCAGTATACCAGCCACCGCAGCCCACCCAGCCGCAACCAACTCGTCCACCCACTCCACCACCCACTCGTCCACCAAGGCCGCAGCCCACCAATGGGTATTTGCCTCCCGTTTCGGTAAACGAGATTCCTCATCGTGAACGTCCCACGCCGCCACCAACTACTTATGAGCAAGATCGCGTGCCTCAGCCCTCCAACGAGAAGCCCATCTATCGCGGCGAGGATCAGCTGTCACCGCAGATCTTCCCCACGCCCCCCGCCGTCAACGTGCCGAAGCACTATGCTAAGTGCGCCTCTGCTTTAGTCTGTTCACCCGAGAACTACTGCAACGCCATCGGTGTCCTCAGCGACACGCCCGTCGAGCTGAGCCCCATGGAGGCTGCCTTCCGAGTGCCACTTACCGATTGCCTGCAGCCTGAGAACGGAGCACCCGGCAAGTGCTGTCGCGATCCCAACTACGTGGACCCATGGCCTGTCAATCTGGCTGGCGTGTGCGCCACCAGGAACAAGCGGTAAGCTCTCGCAGGACCTTACCGCTACCTGAACTCATTTGATTCTGCTTACAGTACCAAGCCTACAGGCATCAAGGACATCGATGCTAACTTTGCCGAGATTCCATGGCAGGCAATGATTCTGCGCGAGTCAAGCAAGACCCTGCTCTGCGGTGGTGCAATCATTGGTGACGAGTTTGTGCTGACCACGGCCCACTGTGTCAATGGGTAAGTGCCGACAAGGCCTTAAGGAGCCAGACACTTTCACATGCCAATCTTCTTGCAGCGTTCCCGTGAACGACGTACGCATCAAGGCTGGTGAATGGGAGTTGGGCAGCACCAATGAGCCGCTACCCTTCCAGTTGACTGGTGCCCAGACTATTGATATCCATCCCGCTTACGACCCGGCCACCAATGCCAACGATCTGGCTATCATTCGATTGCAGAAGCGTTTTGAGTTTGCCACCCACATTCAACCAATCTGCATCAGCGACGAGGACCCAAGTCCATCCGAGCAATGTGTGACGACCGGTTGGGGCAAGCAAGCACTGTCAAGTGAGTAATGGGAGATATATTGAGTGGCTTAAAGAAGCTAGGGGGAAGAAGAAGCTGCAGATGCATTGACTTGACGAGACTCCAATTTTTTTCACGAGATGTGGTACGAAAAGACAGAACAAAGGGCTTTAAGGGCTGTAATCAGAGATTATTCATCCGACTGGTAGGTCGCAGCAACATCACTGGCTGGTGGCTCTAGTATCCACTGGTTAAGCAGGCCAAACTGGGTATCATAAGTCATATATTGGGGACATGAATCCAAGGTACTTAATATCTTAAGTGCCCATTAGAAATCTATAATGTGAAATAAAGCTCGAGAAGAATTCTAGTTGCCGCATACCATCGAATAAGCCAAGGCGGCAAACCTGTAAAATTCTGCAGAAGGTTCAGTCGGAGGGTCCGAGGGATCGCCTAAGTATTTTCTTTCTATTTTCGGTGAAAATGGGAATGCTTTATTTTTGTTAAGGTCGAATTGACCAAGCTCATTATTGTTATCCTTTTTACTGGCACTTTCCATTGCTTTTAATAGAACCTGGTCTTTAAAATTTTAAGGATAGTGTTGAACTTTCACATCTTCTCTAATCGAAGTGCCGAATGTAATTATTGGAACAGTACCGAACCAAACTGATTTGGTTCCATTTACCCAAATGGTTTGAGAGGTGTTCACTTTAGAAGTTTCGGTTCATGGACTGGTTCAAGAGGCCGCAAAATCCCGAAGCAAACCAGTTCTGCCGTGTTCGGTTCCTGACCGGTTTGCAGTTTGGAAATAATCCAGTTTTGAAAGAGGGTCTTTTCTAGTAAACTCTATACACCGGTCCTCAAACTGTACTTAATGTTAGTAGACGGGCCCGAAGCTGCAGACCATTTACGGAATTTGGGGCGTTATTTATACTTCCCTATTTTAAATTTAATATTCGATATTCAATAAATTTATATGCCAAATCTGATTCAACTAATCTTCCTCTTTTTTTCCCTCACACAGTTCATGAGGAGGGCGCCATCATGCATGTGACCGAGACCAAGGCACAAACACGTAGTGACTGCGCTGCTGACGGCACCGGAGTATGCAGCTCCACCAAGTTCGATGCTTGTGAATTCGATGTTGGTAGTGCGCTCGCCTGCGGCAGCGGCTCCAATGTTCGCCTCAAGGGCGTCTTCAGCGGCGAGAACAACTGCGGTGAGGGCCAGTCGGTGCGCTTCGCCAAGCCCGACATTAAGTGGATCAACACGGCATTTGCTGACAGAAACAAGCCGCTGCTCCTGAAGCGCTTCTAGGCCACGAGCTCAGGCCAGATCAGTGGAATCCGGAGGAAGACGGCGAATCTGTTCTTTCGTTGAACTATTTGTAATTTAGCCAACATTTGCACTGCTGTTGTTCATAGTCCCAACATGCCACGCCACTTAATAGATATTTATTCAAAGTCACAATGACCAGCACCCAATGATTCTGCAAAAGCGAAATAGTTCAGTTTCAGTTGATCCACGAAAGCGGATGAGCAAGGCAATTGACTCTCTGCTTAAGTTCAGCCAGTTGTAAAATATTTAATGATAAGCCTTAGGTTCTTTAAATGAGCTCGAGAATTGCCAATAATAATGACGGACCCAGCCACAGCCACATCCCCTCCCCACAAAAGCATTGAATATTGAGATTATATAAATATGTTGTTCAATCTTTCCACTCTACCTAGCTTAAGTCCCTATCCAGTGCACACCTTTCTACACATAAGCACAAGCACACACCTGTACACCTGCACCCATCACACCTGCGCCACATCTCAGCTGCAGCATCTTTACTCGTACATACATTTACTGTTATTTAAAGCTTTTCCTATATCGTAAATCGTATATATGTTAATATGTAATCCATGTATTAAGCATGTTGTATAAAGTGTCTACGCGTCTAAATTTAGTTTCTAATTTAATTTTTAAATAAAGAAAAATTATTTAGATATATCGAAGGTGGCTCTGGTATTATTTCGATTTGGAATGCAACTGGCAATGGAATTGATTTGAAATTACCGATGTTTGGACACACAGTACGTTCAACTGGCCCAAGCAACACCACTCCAGACAAATTGACCTAGTGGCGCTGGCGAAAATAACGAAAAAGTCCCTAGCATTTCAAATATTTTACTAGACACGCGTTGCGGAGATAGCCCCTAACACGCACATTTTTTTCTACAAATTTATAGTATAGATATGAACAGAGATTTTTACCAGGGAT
This sequence comes from Lordiphosa stackelbergi, assembly GCA_018904235.1. Classification (NCBI taxonomy): domain Eukaryota; kingdom Metazoa; phylum Arthropoda; class Insecta; order Diptera; family Drosophilidae; genus Lordiphosa; species Lordiphosa stackelbergi. The sequence goes on along the minus strand of JAEIFU010001661.1, from coordinate 7,696 downwards.
CGCAAATAAGAGTTATGCGGTATAAATAAAGCAATAAAGGTGTCTTATATATTTTAGGAGACACCCCATTTAAAAATGGAAAATAATATAAAAACAAAAAAAAAAAAAAAAAAATTCTCCAAGAAAATAAAGAACTGAAAGAAGAAAGAGCGCTGCAGTCCAGTGGCCCGACTCCGAAGTACCCTGTTCAATTGAGACACACATACAAACACACACAAACACACACACACACATGCCTCCATATCTGCTATCGTGGAAGATTTGTAGCAACCGCCTTAGTCAAATGCACCGAGCTTTACAATTTTTATACCCGTTACTCGTAGAGTAAAAAGGATATACCAAAGTCGTGCAAATGTATGTAACAGGCAGGAGGAATCATTTCCGACCATATAAAGTATATATATTCTTGATCAGCATCAAAAGCCGAGTCGATTTAGCCTTGTCCGTCCGTCCGTCCGTCCGTCCGTCCGTCTGTATGAACACCTAGATCTCAGAGATGGTAAGAGATAGAGGTTTGTCATGTATGGGACAAATGCTTCTTTTATCTGCACGCAGATCAAGTTTGTTTCAAATTTTGGCCTCGCCCCCTCCCGCCCCCACAATTTGGAAAAAAGGTATATCTCCTACAGTTTTAAAGATAGAGGATTCGTACCTTCTAGAGATAGTTAGTAATTAGCAAAATGAATCGATTTGCCACAAGAATGATAAAGATCGGATGAACGGATCTCAAGTTATAAGCAAAAAAGTGAACCAAGCCCTCCCCGCTACCACCCTAAAAAAATGTTGCATACTTTTTGGATGGTCACACTAAGGAACGCGGGTACACTGTTAAACATGTTTTTTCATGAGTAACGGGTATATCGAAGTCGGTTAGAGCCGACTTTAACTTACGCTCTCGTTCTTTATACGCTGGGTGCTTTCAAATGGCCTGTGGACCAACAGCTAAGCCGCGAGTGGGACCCTATAAGACCGCAGCTCTTGCGGGATGGGTGGGTTGTTGCTGCTGCTGCCATTACATTTTATTTTGTAAAGAGTCGCTTCAGAATCTACAAAAATTAAGGAGGCGTTTCTCAAAGAAATCAAATCCAGGTAGATGTTGACGTGGCTTAATGACAGGAAGAACCAAAATACAAACAAAAAACAAAGGAGGAAAGAAAAGAATGAAAAGAATGGAGCGTTGGACTTAGGGGTTGTTTGCCCCGCCCACAATTCTGTACCCACCCAACCATGGTCTTCATATGTTGTTGTTGGCTGAAGACCCCAAAATTAATTATGTATTTCATTTCAATTGTGCTCCTATGCCGTCGAAAAATAGTCAAATCTAGAAATTCATTCAAACTAATAGGATTTCACACAGAATTATGAATGGGAGTCAAGAGGCATTCCTAACTTAATATACATTTTACCATTTTTTTTATCATTTAGTTGACCTTGGTTCATGCACTCAAAAAAAAACAGTCCAAATCGACCTAAAATTTAGAAATTCGCCCTAAAAAAGGGGTCAAAGGCGATTCGCTTTATTTTTAAGAAAATACTTTTCTAAAAAATAGAAAATGTGTTCTAGATTTGAGGGCAATTTTTCTAAAAAAAAAAAAAGTGTGAGTGTCGCTAGCACTCACGAGTCTTTGATGTGAAACATAATGCTTAGTTTAAAAGCTAATTTTCAAATTACAAGCTCTCTCAATGGTATAAAAATTAGCATGCGCACTCTTTCGAAAGAAGAAAGTTAACGGGGAGTAGAAATCCAGAAAATCCAGATCCATCCAAGCTAGTTCCCATTTAAATCCCAACCAGATCCCACTCAGATACTACGCTGATCCCACGTAGATACCGCCCAGATCCTACCCAGATCCCACCCAGATCTCACCCAGATCCCTTCCAGATCCCACCTAGATCCCTTCCAAAAACCAGCCAGAAACCGGCCAGATCCCACCCCAGATCCCGCCCAGATCCCACCTATATCCCACCTTGATCCCATCCAGATCCCTTCCAACTCCCACCCAAATCCCTTTCAGATCCCACCCAGATCCCGCCCAGATCTCACCCAGATCCCACGCAGATACCGCCCAGATCCCGCCCAGATCCCACCCAGATCCCATCTAGATCCAACCTTGATCCCTTCCAAATCCCATCTAGATCCCGCCCAGATCCCACCCAGGTCCCACCCAGATACCATCCAGATCCCGTCAACCAGTACCCAGACCCCCAACCAAAATTTTTAAAACCCCACCCAGTTGCCCCTTTTCATCATCTGTCCTACCTCTTTACTTTCCCTATCTGCCAATCCTCTTATGTAATTTTTTTTTTTTTAGTGTCAAAACAAAAAAAAAAAAAAAAAAAAAAATAAGTAAAACAAAAGTAAAAAAAAAATAAAATTAATTTTAAAATAATTTAATTTATAAAAAAAAAAATTTAAAATCATAACAAAAAAAAACAAAAAAAAAACTTAACGGTGTTCTCCTCGCTCCCTTTTCTTTTTTTTAACCCTACCCTAAAATTTTAAAAAAAAAAAATAAAAAAAAATACTGTCATACAATTGGTTGGAATACATGTAGAATTAAACTGGTAGCAAAATTGCTAAATTCGGGTGAGTTGGGCAACAACAAACATTAGCTTCAGAAGAAATGCTACGTAATTTAAAACAAAAAAACTAATTTATTGTAGTTGTAATTAAATTGTAATTGAGCTGGTTGCAAACGGATCGGTAATGAGGGAGTTGACCGCCAGATGTCGATATACTACCATTATACTAGGCAGCGATATAAACAGACTCACATAAGGAACACCCAAGGGTCAACTGGTATATATCTGGTTGAAAATGGCTGCTGGAGGGCAATATTCTCTTGCACCTATGCCATCTGTCATTATACTGGTTGCAAATGGCTGCTAGATGGGACAATTCTCTCCCGCCTATGCCATCTGGCATTAAACTGGTTGCAAATGGCTGCTGGCGGGGACAATTGTCACATTCCTATGACATGCCTGTGTAAAATGGACGACTTCAATACATGGATTTGGATAGGAAGTGCAACCAGTTGCAAGTTTTTAGCGACCGATACATATCTGGTTGTAAACTAGACACTTTCCCTGCAGGGTACTGTTTAGTGTCTCGTTTACAACCAGAAAGAGGACGTAAAAACTTTGGTTCACTTCTATCCAATCATTATTGAAGTTCATTTACAAGCATGTAAATGTGAAATTGTCCCGCAGCACTTTAAGTTTAAGATCATATGTAAGAGAATTTCTCAAGCTTTTCAACAGATAAATCAGTTGACCCTTGTGGTTCCTTATGACAGTCTGTTTTATCGCTGCCCTTTAATGGTAGTATTTCGAATTTGTCACTGACGTCCATACGTTTGCAATTAGCTCAACTGTAAATTAAATTCAAAAAAATTTGGGTGTGGGTTGTTGTTGAATCCCCAAGTTAGCAATTTTCTCTTTAATTCTACATCTCTTCCACCCATCACCAATCTTCCCGCTAATCCCGCCCTTCCCCCCCCATCACCAATCTCCCACCAACCACTCTACCAACCGTCTTGTGTGTGTGTGCCGAGCCACTGCACAAAGCAAACACAGCAACATAATATGGTTGGCGTCAGTGTCACGTGACGCTCAAATCAAATTTTACGCCAACCGTCTTGTGTGTGTGTGATGAGCCACTGCACAAAGCAAGGCGTCAGCGTCACGTGACACTGAAATCAAATTTTACTCTTACTAAAATCGTCCGTACCGAAATTAAAGATGTTTCACATCAAAAAACTTTGACAATTTTAGCTGTTAGGTCGACTTATAATTCCCAAGCGGTAATGGCAGCGCTGGCATGAGGAGGAAGCAGCTGACAGTAAAGACTTAAAAAAAGTTGTAGGGGGAGGTAGGGTAGAACCGACCATAGACCAACCCAAGGTGAATTTACTATAAGGTGACGTCTTCCGTTGTGTGGAGGGGTCTTAATGTTTTTCTAGTCGCTCTCTCTCTCTGCGCTGCCGAGAGGCAAATGCCAGGCACACTTCTTTTGTTATTGTTTTAACTAACAGACACCTGAAAGATTTTCGCTAACAAATAAAATATAATAATTCAAATAAATTATAATATTTTAATTAATAATAAAATAAAGTTTTACAAGAAATAAATCAAAGTACTATCTTAATATTTTTAACAAATTTTTTTGACCAAACAGCCTTTGCTTTTGTTTTTGCAATTTTAGTTATATTTATTATATAAATTCCGAAGACGAAATTTTATTCGCATTTTGAAGAAGAGAGAGACTAAAATATTTACTTAGGTGTAAGAATTTCAGAATAGTACCAAAACATTTACAGGGGAAAACAACTGCCCTTCGGCATAACATTACACTACACGACACACAAAAAGAACTGCAAAAACTAGTTACAAATTTCTTACTAAAAGTACTTAACATTGAAATCAAGGAAACACACAAACAAATACACATTACGAAGCGAGACCTGACGCACACTTACCACAAATTAAAAACGACGATCAAAGAAACAGAACTCACAGACCTCGAAAATAAACAGAAAAATGCCTACCATGCAATCCGCAACACAACTGAAATGACAACGAGTAACAAAATAACTAAAGCACTAAAGACCAAAACCAGGGAATATGGACTAACGTTAAACGAAGACTGGTTCGTCAACCAAACAGACATCGAATTCCCAGAGCATACCAAATGGTTATTATCCTTAGGACCGAAATTTGCTCTTCCTGTGACAAAGACGAATATATCAACCATTCATGTTATCGCCGACCTGGAACAGGGGATACAAACTGTGGAAGAAGACAAAGCGAAGGAGCTTGCTAGAAGAAACCTAACTGAGAGACTAATTAAATTCAAAAGCAGCAACAGGACAAATGAGAAGGACGAACTAATCTTAAAAATTGCATCAGACACGGAGAAATTCCTAAAAACACATCAAGACGAAATTATAATTACACAAGCGGACAAGGGAAACAAAACAGTAGCCATGTACAAGAAAGAGTACAGGGGAAAAATGGAGAAAATGCTTCTAGATAGGACCACATACAAAACAATGAGAAAGGATCCCACTGCACAGCTTATTAGGAAAAATAACTTAATGATCAACGATTTAGCCAAAAACAACTACATTGACAACAAACAGAAACAAACCTTATACTGTTCAAGCGGTAATGCCCCGCGATTTTATGGACTTCCCAAAATTCACAAAAAAGACGTTCCACTTAGACCCATAGCTGCATCAACTACTGTCCCCTGCTATAAAGTAGCAAAACACATAGGACACATCTTAAAGAACCTAACATCCGAAAATTACAATATACAGAACTCAACCCAATTAAAGCACAGACTTCGAGACCTGCACATTGAAAAGACGAAATACTAGTATCATTCGACGTAGTTTCACTATTCACCAATATCCCGACATCACTAGCGATAAGCAACATCATGGAAAGATGGACTGAAGTAGCACCACACACAGAAATACCCAAACGACGATTCAAGGAATTGCTAGAGTTCTGCTTAATAGAGAACAACTACTTCACGTACAATGACACCGTATACAACCAAATATTTGGAATGCCAATGGGGAATCCACTGTCCCCAACAATAGCAAATATCATTTTGGATAAGATACTGGACAATACAATTGTGAAACTGAACTCAATGAACATACAGATAAAACACCTTTCAAAGTATGTAGACGACATATTGTGCATCGTAAAGTCTAAGGATACCGAGAAAATTTTAGAAGTACTAAACAAGCAACACAGACGTATTCAATTCACGGTAGAAATAGAGGAGAAGAACAAAATAGCCTATCTAGACACAGAGATTACAAGGAAAAATAAAAAACTGATATTCAACTGGTATACTAAACCAATGGCATCAGGCAGACTAATAAATTACAATTCGAACCACCCGCCCAACCAGAAAATCAATACCGCTAAAAACCTAATAAGAACAGTTTACTCAATAAGCGAAGAACAGTTTAGACCGGACAACTACATTAAAATAAAGAAAATTCTGCTGAACAATAGTTACCCAGAACACCTTATCAACAGACTAATTAAGGAAACCACAGACAATTTATTTAATAATAAAAACAAAGCAAAGCTCGTCGTACCGAGTGTACCTGAAAGCGCTCAACGGTACGACTCGAGGAAACTACAGACAATAATTAATATAAAAACCCAAGGAGAACCAAGAAGAACCGAGGAAATATATAAGCGTCCCATATATTCAAAACTTAACAAATGTAAAATCATTAGCCGAAATATTACCAAAACAAACGACACAGCAGCTGATCTTCGCATACAAAGCCCACAACAACACAAGACGCTTGTTTACAAATACCAAGGACCGAATCAAAAGAGAAGACAAGAGCGGAGTTGTGTACGAAATAAAATGTGAGGGCAAAGACGGGGAAAAATGCAACGGAATTTACATAGGCACAACTAAACGCTCTCTAGGCACGCGAATAAGCGAACATAGAAGAGATGCTCAGAAGGGAAAAATGACAACAGCCTTAGCTCAGCACATCACCACAGCAGGTCACACAGCTGACTTCGATCATGTTAAAATACTGGATGTGGAAGCGAGATGGAAGACCAGAATGGCACTAGAAAGCCTGCGGATCCAAGAGAGAGCGGGGCAAACCGTAAACAATAGAGAGGACGTGGAGCAAACAAACTTTATATATGCAGCGGCACTGACACAGAGAAGAAGCGACGCCAACGGGAAAAAATCAAATCAAACAAAATTAAATAAAGTGAACAGAAATCAAAAACATGGAGAGACTGACAACAAACGACAATAAACTAGTGCAATACAAGAAACAAATATGACGACAAGCTATTAGGTATTTAAATTTAAAATAGTTTTATATATATGTAGTGAATATGTGTATTTATGTTTGTATGTATTTTCCCGAAAAATAAAAACAGACTCCCTGAAGAAGGCAGCAAAGGCTCGCCGAAACGCGTTGGAGGACAGCTGAGTTCAACTATGTTTTAACTGCAGCAAAGGAAGACGGCCCAAAATAACCCCAGTGGAAGAACAGAAAAAATCTTTTGTTTTTGCATCTAATTCCATGTTTAGCACTTCTTAACATTTCGGTCAGCAAACATGGTTTTGGACAAATATTGTTGCCATTGAAATTGTTAAATAAAGATTCCAGCGTTTTATTTTAGCCACGAATTCCGTTGATGGCTTCTTCAGCCCACCTGCTGATACCATATAAACCTACATGAATGTGGCATTTTCTTTGTCGGCGCAGTCTAATGACAATCTTCTAATTAGATGGCCTGAGATGTACTATATGGAGTCATCCGTCAGTTCGCTATCAATTTCGACTTCTTCTCCTGCCTGCTCTGCTATGGCTGGGTTAGCAGCAACACTTGCTGAGCTGGTAAATAAGGAAATGTCAATGTCCAGGAACGGCACTGGCTCCACCTCAACATTTGCCCTCATTTCCAAAAACTCTCGAAGACGTTTGCTTTCATTGTCAAAAATTAATAAATAAAATCAAATAAGGCCCCTCGAAACAGAGCAGTTGTGGTGAGTACGTCACCTTATAGTAAATTCACCTTGGACCAACCCGTGTGTGGTTGTGTTTTTAAATCCACCCCGCCCCACCCAACCCTTCGGTTTTTTGGCTTTGTACCTCCTCACACCAACCCACTTTTTTCTAAGCTATAT
>JAEIFU010001660.1:0-61817 GCA_018904235.1 Lordiphosa stackelbergi | reverse complement strand
TAGCAATGGCAATAAGAAACGCTGGACAGAGATTTTCTATTCAAGGGCCACCAGCATGGTGGATCCACAACCGGGCACTTCCACGGGTCAAGCCACACCTAGACCAAGTGTTACTTCACCGGACTCTACCCCACTGTCGCCTATTCTGCCCGAACAGGGTATCTTTGGTTGGATTAAGGTCGTCTTTAAGCTGCGCAAAGAGACCATATTGCTGCACACTGGTCCGGATGCTGTGCACTACCTGTCGTTCCAGCAACATTTGATGGCAGTAATGTCTCTGGTGACCATCATTTCGTTGGCCATTATATTGCCGGTTAACTTTTTGAATGGACCCACGGATACGCCGTTCGATGTGAATGCATTTGGTCGCACCACCATGGCAAATCTGTCACCAGACTCATCCTGGCTGTGGGTGCACACTATCATCACAATTATGTATATACCATTGGTGGTGCTTATCATGCGCCGCTCCTCGGGACGCAATGCCTTCAAAAAGGCTGCCACGCGCACCATTATGATATCCAACATCTCTTCAAGTGATCGCAATAAGACTGTGGTGCGCAATTACATGCAGGAACTGTTCCCAGATGTGACCATAGAGACGGTAACCATAGCTTACAACATCTCGCGGCTGTATGTGAAGAATGCTGAATTTGAGCGTGTGCACGAGGCGCGTGTGTATTGTGAGCATCATCGAGATCGGGACACTTTAATGGTAGGTGAACTTACTAACTTTAACTTTTCCCTCAAAAATATTAATTTTATCTTTTTAGGCCAAGCCGGAGAAGTGTTCTTGCAAAAAGGAGAATGCCTTTGAGTATTATCAACGCGAGGAGCGCAAGTTGTCTGGCGATGTGGCCCGCTTGCGTGCCTCGACCATGAACGAGCCTTTAGATATAGCCTTCCTTACGGTCTCTACGGTACAGGAGGCCCAGAATATTGTCACCCACTTCACTCCTGGCACCTATCGGCAATGGCAAATGATGTTTGCTCCCTCGCCAGATGATATTTTCTGGGAGAACTTGAATGTCAACCGTAGCCATTGGTATTTGAAATTCATTTGTGTCAATGTGGTGCTCTTCATTGTTCTGTTCTTCCTTACCACACCGGCCATGGTGGTCAATTTGCTGAATAGCCGACCCTGGTTGAAGGATGCTCAGGGTAAAATCTCACCTTTGATATCGGAATTCTTGCCCACTCTCATGCTGTGGACCCTGTCAGCCCTAATGCCCGTAATTGTGGCCATTTCGGACAAGTGGATGGGTCATTATACGCGCTCCAAGCAGAACTACTCCATTATGACCAAATGTTTTGGCTATTTGCTTTTGATGATTTTCATTTTGCCTTCGCTGGGTCTGACTTCGGCCCAGGCTCTGCTGGAATGGGGCTTCACCAATGAGACGGGACGCTGGCAGTGCATTTTCTTGCCGGATCGTGGCTCTTTCTATGTCAACTACATCATTACCGCCGCGTTTATTGGTACTTCGCTGGAGCTTTTGCGTTTTCCCGAACTGATTGTATACATTTGGGCTTTGCTGACGGCCAATTCCAAGGCAGAGACTCCTTATATACGGAAATCTATATTAATAGAGTTCCCCTTTGGCATCCACTATGCCTGGACCACGCTTGTCTTTACCATAGCCATTGTGTACAGCATCTTCTGTCCTTTGATTATGCCCTTTGCCATGGTTTACATTTGTCTCAAACATTTTGTGGATCGTCACAATCTCTACTTTGCTTATGGACCCTCAAACATGATCTCCCGCAAGGGCGGAAAGATTCACTCCACAGCCGTGACCATGACCAAATTCTCGGTCGTTATCCTAGTTTTGGTCATGGCCATGATATGTTATTTCCGTGGAGATGATGGCATGGCCCGCTTTTTGCTGCTCATCATCACTTTGGCCATTACCCTGACCCTATTCACGTTCATGTCACCCATCAAGCGATGTGCGGCCACTCGTCGTCCCAGTATTGTGGAAATAGCCGGACCGGCTCCAGCCTATGTGCCGGAAGTGCTCAAGGATCACACGATACGCACAAGTAATGCCCGACCCTCGGCCGCAGGCTTTGGTGACTATGGCTCGGACAGTGTGTCCGACTATGACAGCTCCCAGTACAGTGTCAACAGCGTGGAGGCGTAAACAGCATTGGAGTTGAGAGAGTATTTAATCTTTTTTGTGCAATAAGCAATTTATTTTTATATAGAACTTTTTGTAAGCCGCTGAGAACTTTTTGCAATGAGAAGACAAGATAGCGAAATTGTGATACCAAAACCAGCCTCGGCCTTCGCCTTGTTGCCGCCTACTACCAAGCTATCCTCCCCCCCTTTCCGCCCCCTCTACCAGTCCGGTGTTTTAGTTTTAATTTCCGATTTGTATATACATTGATCTATAATCATAATTGTAAATAATATATATATTTCTAACATTATCATGCACTTGAATAGGGACAAACGTGATTTCATCATTCTAAGTAAAACTCCGCGCAATGAAGCTTATATTTTGACATCATATAAACGTTTTAAGTAGAAAAAAATACTCTGGTGGGCGGTAAAACACTAACTGATGTCGAAAAAGGCCAAAATTATGGCTTATAAGGAGTGAAATCTTACGTACAGGCAAATTGCTGAAAAAAATTGGAATAAGTTAAAGTGTTGTATGCAATTTTATTGAAATCCCATCAAATTATGGGAATAACATGAAATACCGCAGCAAAAAAACATTTTCACGTACTGCTGAGCAGCGAATTGTTCAAAAGCTTAATATTTACAACGTTCCTCCTTAAAAAATTAATTGGGATTACAATTAAACGCAAGTATCGATACGGTACGGAGAGTTATTCCTAAAGCTGAATATCTAAGAATATTAAAACTAAAAAAAAAAACCAACCACTTAATACCCAACGTAAAGATTCTCGTCAAGTTTTTGCTCGAAATTATATGACTTGACATGTTCCATATTATCAGATGGTACGTCACACCACAACACCCTTCTCACGGCTATGGTGACGGGACAGAAAGTGTTCTTCTTATCGAATATCATGAAAATAATAGGAAAAACCTCATTTCCATACAAGTTGAAGCGTTTCTTAACTGAAAACTCCACGGTATGCCATTCCTTCTTTCGAGTCATATAATTTCGAGGAAAAACTTGACGAGGATCTTCACGTTGGGTATAAAGTAGTGGTTTTTTTTTTTAATTTTAATCTTCTTAGATGTTCAGCTTTACATACAACTCCCCGTACCGTATCGACACTTACATTTAATTGTAATTTTAAATGCATTTCGAATCTGAACAGTGTAAATTTAAGGCTTTTTGAACAATTCGGAAGAAAAATCTACAAAACTTGATCTGACTTTCTCCAAATACCGGATCAAAGTGGTTCGAGGAAGCCCATATTCCTTGGCTGTAGCTTTGAAGGTCTTCTCATCGATGAGGCATTGCTTAATGGCATTAAAAATGATTTTTGTTGAATCGGACTATTTTTTTGGTGTTGACATTTCTAAAAATGCACAAAAATTCACAAAAAAGCTGTTAAAATATGTTACACTAACATAAACAACGATATTTGACAGATCTATGGCCAAACACACGCTTTAACACACAAAAAACGAGGGTGTCCACAACCGGTGCAAAAGTGTGTCCATTCTTGGAAATGGTAGCCATTTTTATTTTGTTCTCTGTTCACTGAAAGTTCACAAAGTACACTTAAGGCACTTCAATTTAACGCAATGCGGAAATTTAAAAAAATTGAAACTCGGAAAAATGTTCACTATTTTTTTTAATTTGCTCACAGCAAGAAACCAAATGCGTGTTTACACTTCGGTATTGGCTCAGATTGTGTGTACTGTCGAACTTTAAGTTTGACATTACTCAGTTTGGCGGCATCTGTTACCTGTAAAAAAATAGACTGGGGTGTCCACAACCGGTGACTTTAGCCTACTTTTGTAGAGCTATATTTATATTTATAGAGAATTTCCACACGCTCGTGTAGGATTTCAATATCCAGACGTTAATGTAGAAAACCTAAACGTTCGAGTGATATTCAGCTTGTGGCTTTCAGAATTCTACACGTAGCGTGTTTAATTTAGTAGGGCGATATGCGTTTCGTTTAGGATTGACGTTTCTACACGCGCCGTGCAGCCAAATTTTGTTTTCTCTGTATAGTAATTTATATAAATTTTTGATACAGCCCACACGGTTCATCGATATGGCAACTCTCAAAGTACCTTACGTACAAAACATTACAATGAGGCAAGGTATGGAATTTGACAGCAGAAGGAAAATTGGAACGCCCGCCGTAATAGGCTTTATACCTTATCAGCTTTCAGGCATGGCGCATGACACAAAAAGCATCCAAATGAGCCACTTGGCCACTTATCATTGCCTGCCAACTAGCTAAAGTACAAAACAATGCATACAAATTGGCCGATCAACCATATTAAAGATCGATTACATTGTAATGGCATAATGTTAATTAAAAGCGCTCATTCGTTAAGTATTCGGGAGCCTAATTGAATATTTGCGACCACATATAGAGAGAGTGAAGTGTCGTGTGGAGCAAGATAACAACACACTGCTTGGACTTAGGAGGAAATTTCAATTATTTGCAAAACAATGCATTTCAATTGGCCGATCAACCATATAATAGCATAATGTTAATTAAAAGCGCTCATCCGTTAAGTTCTTAAGCCTAATTGAATATTAGCGACCACATATAGAGAGAGTGAAGCGTCGTGTGGGGCAAGATAACAACACACTGCTTGGACTTAGGAGGAAATTTCAATTGTTTGCAATGCAATTTTCATAATATAATAATTACACCGTTTACAGTGAAAAGTATCCAGAGTATCTTTAACTAATTCCTGCCTGCTCTGCAGTACGTTAAAATGTTTTTTTTGGTGCGGCCATTCATTTTATTCCCATAATTTGATTGTTTTTTAAGAAAGTTGCCTACAACACTTTAACTTATTCCAATTTTTTTCAGCTATTTGCTTGTACGTTAGGATTCACTCCTTAAAAGCCATTATTTTGCATTTTTCTTCATCGTTGAGTGCTTTACCGCCCACCATAGTATTTTTTTCTACTTAAAACGTTTATATGATGTCAAAATATAAGCTTCATTGCGCGGTGTTTTACTCAGAATGGTGAAATCACGTTTGTCCCTATTCAAGTGCATGATAAAAATATGTCATTTTTGAAGAGATCGTTGAAAAAAAAAATTTTAACAGAAAACTACGTTTATTTAAAAATTTTTTTGGTAATTCAATAAAGAATGAAGTACTGAATGCTAAAAAATATGTGCCTTTTGATTCAATTTGATTGTTTCAGTCAAATATTTGTATATTCGCGTTAAAATGCTTGTCCCTATTCAAGTGCATGGCAGTGTATAATAAGTGGACTTAATATACACTGAGAAAAAAAGATTAAATTCATGCTGATATTCACCAGATTAAAATGAACTTTAAAAAAATATCAATTAGGGTATTCACTTTGTTGACCACGTACGCACTTGAGCAGTTTTGCCTGACTAGTATTGTGAGCAGCCACATCGCTTCACCTGACTTTCCATACAATTTATGTTTTAATCGGTTGGGAACCTCAAAAAACAATGAAAGTAAAAATAGGACAAGCTATGGTAGCTTCTTTTTTCTTCAATTTTTTGGCTTATGCTTAAGCTCAAAGTTCTAAGTCCAAAAGCTACAGCTTTTGACAGAGCTTAGAACTGGCCGTTATTTTTGAACGCAAGCATTCAAAAAAGCGTTGGCGTTGTTTCTTGAAACTTTTGTTAGTTTCGTTTACAAAACAAGAGAGCGTGCCGTCTCTTATATAGAGTTTGTATTTATCTGGCGTCCTTTCATTTCATTTTAACAAGAAAATAAAATTTTTCTGATCCAAAATAGTATCATTCACGCAAATTGATACTAAATAGTTTCAGAATGATACTAAAAATGTTGTTATGATATGTCAAAAAATATCGATTTGCAATTTCTCACATATCATTAATTGACGACTATTAAGTCATTGTTAGTAGTTCTTAATATACCCCCAATCAAACTGTAATTTTTCGAATTTCATATCGTCTTAAAATTGATATGAAAAAATAAAATTTTTTTTTGTGATTTTGTGAATTTCTATTTTATATATTGGAAATGATCGAAAACCCTTACTCTTATCTGATTCTGAATCGGTTCTATAAAACAATTTTCTAACATCAGTAGCTGAAACTTAGCTGAACGTAATTTTTTTTGGGTTACGGTTTTGTCTAACATTAGGAACATTGAGACTTAACTCAGACGAAGTGAAGTAGATTCACTAATAATAAGTCGCGGTAGAATGATTTGGACTTGGACTTCCCCACATAGTAACGATCTCGGATTGTTTTTTATTTAATAAACATCCAATTTCTTCTTGATTTTGTAAAGAATCCCTAGCCCTTGAATTTCCCTCGAACTCTGAAAGATAATCATTAAAAAATTATTAAATTTTAATTAAAACAAGTTAGAAAGTTGGTCAAGCCCGACTATAATATACTCTATACCTGCAGTTGCCACTGAATGCAGCACTGCTACTGCGCTGCGACAGCGAACATTCTTAAGGTCATAACTTGAGTATCGTTCATCCGATCTTTATCATTCCTTCGGCAAATCGATAAATAATCTTGATTACTAAATATCTTTAGGTACGAACCACCAATCTGCAAAACTGTGGAAGATATAACGTTTTTTCCAAATTGGGGGGCTGGAGGGGGAGTAAAAAAAATCGCGCTCTCTCCGCTCACACAAAGTTGAGACCGTAAAAATCTAAAAATAGAATGCACTTGCTTATGTGAGTAATGCTTGAGAATACGTGAGCACACTTACAGTCATCGGCTGTCGCTGTATGCGTACAAAATAGCGGCTGGCTCTAGAGCGCTCTCTCTCTCTAGCTTTTGAAAAATTTCAAGAGAGCCAAAAGACAGTTGAAAAGCCAGCACCGAAAAATCGTGTGCAAAAAAATCGTATGCCGTTACTCATCTTCATATTCTAATGTCTTTGCTATATTCTTTATAGGGTCGGAAATGATTTCTTTTCCCTGTTCTTTAAGTACAGACTATAAAAACTTTCCTAGTAATCAGATCTGCAGCGTAATCTACTTTACCCATTAGATGTGCACATTTTTCTTAGCTGTGACTAATTCTCATAGTTAAAACGTTTAACAGAACAGCCATTCTATTTTCACATCAGGCGTGTACTTGCATAATTTTTCATATTTTAACTATTTCCCACAAATGGAGGTCTACAAGTGCTTTATTTTGGTTATATTCATTTGCTTATTGTTAGATCAAACTGAGGCTGAAAAGCGGCGTTTAAAACGATTTTTCAAAAAAGTTGTAAGTTTATTTGTATCGTGTATAAACCATGGGAACATTCATTAAATTCATATACTGCAGGAACGTGTCGGGCGACACTCACGAGATGCTGTCGTCCAGGGACTGGGAATCGCTCAGCAGGCGCAACGGGTCGCTGGCGCTAACAAAGGAAAGTGAATTTTCTTCTTTGCTACAACAAAATCCAATAATAACTGTGCTTTCTTGGGAAGATTGTGAATTCCCATTTAAATGATATGGCAACAAACATTTTGATTTGATGTACTTTTTTGTTCTTTTTTCCCAAACAAAATTCCCCGTTCATCAAAACGCTGCTCCTTATCAGCTTCAAACTGTATAAAAGCGACGCTGCTTGGCTAGTTTAGTCATCAGTCGCTCAGTCCAAGCAGCAGCATCAGCAACAACAGCTTCAGCTTATCACCTGCACAGGAATACTTTAACTTTTAAATCAACATGAACTTCTACAAGATCTTTGTCTTCGTTGCCCTCATTCTGGCCATCAGTTTGGGTCAATCAGAGGCTGGCTGGCTCAAAAAAATTGGCAAGAAAATTGTAAGTTTTTCATAGAAACTCTTTACGAAATGAAATTGACTAATTTTCACCCATTAAAAAGGAACGTATTGGACAGCACACGAGAGATGCCACTATCCAGGGATTGGGCATTGCTCAACAGGCGGCCAATGTGGCCGCTACAGCCCGAGGTTGAAGGCTTGAAAGTCTTCCACAACCATCATATGTTTAATTATTTATTTTTTACATTTAATTAAATAAAATAGAAATAAAATTGCAATAATATAATGAAACAGAAAGATGAACTCAGTGATTTATTTCTACTTAATCTCGAAGAGAGTTATGGGGGTTTCCTTCCCAAGCTTTGGCCATGATAGTGTTTTAATTTTATAAACTCTGAGTAGATTAATGACAAAATTAAGACAGTCTTGTTGAAGACCAGTGAATCATCATGGACAAGAAGAATTACGTCATCAGTCATATTGTGCATTTGCATGCTTGCTTAATTAAGGCTGAGATACATTGTTTATAATTCTCTGACCTCCCGTAGAGAATTTAACAGCAGTTTTTAAAATCCGATTTGGCAATGCACCAAAATAGTCTATAACTTGGTCGACTTAGAGCCCTCCTCTGATGTAGGTGGCTCAATTTTAACTGTTTTTAAAAGCTTATGCAAAGAAATCTGGAAAAGATTTTTATACACTTGAAAAGTGTATTATAATTTTGCCCAGAAGTTTGCAACGCATAGAAGGAATCATCTCCGACCACATAAAGTATATATATTCTTGATCAGCATGACAAGCTGAGTCGATTAAGCTTTGTCCGTCCGTCTGTCTGTTTCTACGCGAACTAGTCCCTCAGTTTTGGAGCTATCGAGCTGAAACTTTGCACAGAGTCTTCTTTTTACTGCACGCTGCTAATATGTCGGAACCGACCGGATCGGATGACTACTTCTTGTAGCTGCCATACAAATGTTCGTTCGAAAAATGGGTTTTAGTGAGAAAAACTGGTTTGTTCTCAATATTATCGCTCTCAAACGCAGTCATGGGTAATATTGAATGTTTTTAAGCTGATTTGGCGAAGTTTGGTCGAAGTCGCTAACCGTTGTGACAAGCTATTTCAAGTGTATCAAAACTTCGGTACAGACGAAGTTAGCTTTGCCTTTCTCGTTTAGTTCTGTTTTTGTATTTGGTTGCAAAAATGTGTGTATTAGGGGGGGTCGATTTGTATGGGCCGAAAAAAGCGTACAAAGCGTATAGCAAAAACGAAATCTGCGGTCAATTCTAAGAAAATTTCACCAAGAAACCATGGGTCTAAAATGAATTCCTAGTCCGCGCAAATCGACTTCAAATATTAATATTACATTTTCCCTAAAAACAAGTTGATTTTTGTTTTGTTTTTGCAGCTAGCCATTTATTATTGTTTCTTTAGTATTAGACCTTTTTAAAAAAAAAAAAACAATGTTATTAGGCGCCATTACATTCAATGTAAATACAACACAGTATGATTTGAATAAAATGTCACACTTCCTTTGCTTATATTCCATAGCAAAGGGGGTGTTACAATCATTATGCTCGCTCAACTCGACGAGCAAACAAAAAAAAAAAAAAAAGTAGGAGAAGCCCGACTCTAACATATTCTGTATCCCCGAAAGCTTGCAGTTATCTGATAAATTTAATATAGCAGCCACACAAAGTGATAAAGAAGTCATAAAGTGAGTCCAGTGCTGCCCATCAACGTTGAACCGGTGCTACCCATCAAAATTTGTTGTTTTTCGTATAACTCCGCTATCGTTCATCCGATCTTCATAATATCTTTGGCGAATCGATAAATAATCATGATTATATAATTTCTATAGAACGTACAAACCATCTATCTGCAAAACTGTGGAAGATATGAGGTTTTTTCTGAATTGCGGGGGCGGAAGGGGGCGTGGCAACCTGTGACATAAAAATTTATCTGCCTGCATTTACAAGAAGTATTTGTCCCATACAAGTCAAACCTCTATCTCTTACCATGTCAAAAAAAAAAATCTCAGAAAAAAATCCAAGTAAAATTTTCTCTTCAGAAAGATTTTATAACTGTTTTAAGTCTTTTCATAAAAAAAGAGAAAAAATGTGGGATTTTAAAAATACGATGGTCGATCAAATTATTTTTATATTTTCGTATATTGATGTAAAACATTTTGTCGGATTTTTTTGCCAAGATTTTGCGGGCTCAAGGTCTCGTTATGTTTGCACATTACTTTAAAAACAGGAACACAACACTACACTCAGAAAAAAGATTTTCCTTAAATTTTAGGAAAATTGATTTTATTACCTAAAATCTTATTTTTAGGCAATAATTTCCTTAAATATAGTTCATTTTACCTAAAAATTCTGTCTGCCTTAAAATTATGCCAATTTCCTAAACTTTGCATTATTATTTAATATTTACAAATCGGTTATTTTACTTTAAGAATGAACATATTTTATACATTTACGAATAATAATAATATTTATTATACCAATTTAAATTATTTAATAATATTGAAAAATTGTTACAAGTGTTCATATATAATTTTTTCCAGCTGATTGCCACCATGAAATATATGTCAATATTGTATATGGCAATGGTTTGAAAAATATTAATTAATTAAGTCATAAACAAATAAAAATTGTACGACTTTTTCATATGATATGAATAATTGAATTTGGTTCTGGTTAAACTAATTTTGCAACTTTGGTCACACTACGCCACGGTTGTCATTTTTTCAAGTAAATAAATTTTTTTTTGTGTAAAATAAGTGAAGTGGCTAATGGCATAGCGACATACCTCCGACGATATATCTCCGCCCAGTACATTTTGCCGGCGGAGATATGTCGCTTTTTTTCTGGCGGACATATGTCGTTTTGAAACGCCGTGATCAATGGCGGACGTTTTAGAACGTCATATCTCCGCCGTGTTACAAACGACATATCTCCACGCGGAGTTATGTCGGTTGGAAACGAACAAACTACACTATGCGAAATCGATAGAGCTACCCGAACTGGATGACCCTAACAGCGTTTGGCTAGATGGGTAGCACTATTCTTTTTGTGGACCCTCAAAGTTTTGGAGATTGGGTGTGACAACAAAAAAAGGTGTCATTAGTTTTGGCCAAACAGCTCATTCAGTTTTGGTGACAGCTGCAAACTGTCTTCGGCAAAGTTATAGCTGACAGTCCGCAGAATAAATTCTTCATACAAAGGTTTTTTAAAAACTCGTGTTTTCCGGAAGTATTTCTTCAAAAACTTTTTTTTTGAAAAACGAATTTTTTTTTTACTTTTTTCGAGTATAACATTAAAAAAAAAACAGAAATTTTCGCATGCTTTCTTTGGCAAAAGTGAAGCTTTTGAGAAACCAAACAACTTTTCTGAACAAGGTTTAAGGTATTCTATTTTAATTTATTTTATTTTATTATTAATTATTTAAAAAAAATTAAATATTTAAGCTTATATGATCTTAACTTGTTAAAAAATGTATTAGCTTGCTAATATATTTTATACAGTTTTAATTTGGCAACATTTTAGCTGATAAATTATGTCGCCTCCGCGCGTCGATATGTCGTCTATGAAGGGGCAGAGATATGACGTTCTATGTTTATATGTTTACGTCTTAATCAAAATCAAACAAACACCATACATTCCTCAAACGTATGATCTTCTTCTTCTTGTTCGTGCCTGAGTGGACGCTCTGTAGTTACACAGTATGCGAGCAGTACATACATACACTTGTGTTTTTCTGTCCCTTTTTGTCTTCGACCGTGAATTGCACTTTTTCTCTATACTGTCGTGTGTATAAAAATTAATATGTAGAAAACAAAAAATTTTTGTTGTGAAATAAAATTTAAGTATTTGTGAAACAAACAAAATGAAATTGTTTTTATTTTATGTATATAAATTTTTTGGATATTACTGCTTTAATTATGGTTATGTTCTACTACCTAAAAACAAATATTATATATAAGGGCATTTATTGTCAAATATGTAGGCCTTTTTATAACTAACTATTTAAGGTCGTATGCTGCCTTAAATTTTAGGACACATATTACCTAAAAATCAAATTTATTGCTTAGAAAACTTTAGGTAATGGAGGCCTAAATTTAGGTCCATATATTCCTTGGCTGTCATTTTAGGACATATGGACTTAAATTTCAGACAATTTTTTTACATTTTTAGGTGATTTTTTTTTTCTGAGTGTAATGTTACTTTTAAGAAAATAAAAAAAATAATCGAAAATAAATTTTCTAGACCAGAAGAGGGCCTTAAAGGGACCGTGACTTAATCGATGGATAATTAATGCCAAATCAATAAAAGTGAATTTTCCTGTGATTCTCAGGTCAATCAAGAAGGAAAGCCGGTCAAGTCCGGCAATAATATGCTCTATCCTCCATCTCTTACGATCTCTGAGATCTGTTCGTTCATACGTACGGACAGGCTGACATGTCTATATCGACTTGGCTGTTGATGCTGATAAAGAATATATATATACTTTATAGGGTCGGAAATGTTTCCTTCTCCCTGTTACATACATTTACACAACTTCATGATCCCCTTTTGCCCATTTTCAATGGGTAATGGGTATAAAAACAAACGATCTTGAAACAAGAACAGTTGCCGAAAAATTTTGGAAAATATCGAACTTGAACTGAGTACAAAATTTCTTGGAATAAGGAGAAAATAGACTCACAGTGCAAGCTCCAAAAAATGTGAATTGTTTTCATTTGAACCTGTTCTTAAAATTCGTTCCTAGTTTCAACACTTTGCTTGTGGAGTTAGGGTAGATTTCTGACGGTATAAACATCTTGGTCTTTAGTTAATTCATTTCCTCTGGATTTTGATATAATGCAGAGACGTAGTTTCCAAAAGAAATTGGGAAACCTTTAAAATTTTATAAGTTTAAACCAAGAAGATTTTGTACTCCTTTTTTTTGGGGACTATTTTATATCAAAAATGGTTTTGGGGTGACTTTAGAATTTTCATATAAGACATCGAGGAAGAATATTTTTTTTTTAATTTTTACAAAATTTTCACAATATTGCATACTTTTAGGCTGGACAATATAAGAAGGAACAACATTTAGAACTCGAATTACTGAAAACCAAAGCAAATGTGCCTACCTCAAGATATAGTGCAATATTTGAACAAAATATTAAGACATGTTGCAAGTGAATTGCAAGGGGTATGACATATATTTTTTATACATTTTTTTTTGTTTTATCAAAATGCTTACGAAATACAACTTCTTACTATTATTTGATTGCAAGAAATTAAATAATTTCTTATATCATCCTAAACTATATCTACATAAAATTTTTTCACATTTTGGTCACAAAAGAGTCGCCATCTATTGGCCAGCTCGGAAAGTTACTCAGCTTCAATTAAAATGATATCAAAAAAAAAATTAAAAACACTTTTTTATTATCTACACAGACTTAAGGGTATATAATCTTCGGCTAAGCCCATGTTAGCTCACCTTAATTTATATTTGTTTTATTTAGTTGTTTCTTTAATTTAATTTTTAGATTTTCAAACACTCGTTAAATGCCCGCTCAATTATTTGCCAGACTCACTGGCGCCCTCTATCGTAATGCCTTGCCCTGTCACCGGCAAGCAACCCTGTTGTGCGATACTTCACATATCGATATATTTTCATCGCATTTGTATCGATATATCGATGTTCTTACGTCAACCCTGCTCTACACGACATCGACTTCCTTTCCTGTCAAAATAGTCGACGAAGGTGGTACAAATAATTTTCAAACATGGCGAAAATTGTGAAAATCTGCAGAAAACACAACGCCTTTGCGCAAAATAAACGTAAAACAAAGCGTACGAAATGCTTGTCTAACAAATGCTGAACTTCGAAATGTGAAAAACTGTGGATATACAGCCGATGCCGGGGGATTGGCCAGCGGCTTTCTGAATGGCGTTGTGTGTGTATGCGAACAAATGGAATTGTTGATTAACATTTGTTTGCTTTGCCCACACTTTTGCAGATGGCTATCGGCTCCAAGATTATCAAGCCCGGCGGCGCGGACCCCGATGATTTCGAGAAGTCGATTGCCCAGGCTCTGCTTGAGCTGGAGGCCAACAGCGACCTGAAGCCCTACCTGCGTGATTTGCACATCACCCGTGCGCGCGAGATTGAGTTTGGCAGCAAGAAGGCCGTCATCATCTACGTGCCCATTCCACAGCAGAAGGTGTTCCAGAAGATCCAAATCATTCTGGTCCGTGAGCTGGAGAAGAAGTTCTCTGGCAAGCATGTGGTGGTCATTGGCGAGCGTAAGATTCTGCCCAAGCCCACCCGCAAGGCCCGCAATCCTCTGAAACAGAAGCGTCCACGCTCGCGTACTCTCACCGCTGTGTACGATGCCATTCTGGAGGATTTGGTCTTCCCCGCTGAGATTGTGGGCAAGCGCATCCGTGTCAAACTGGATGGCTCTCAGCTGGTTAAGGTGCACTTGGACAAGAACCAACAGACCACCATCGAGCACAAAGTAAGTTGACATATTGAAACCACCGACTGCCTGCAGTGTGCTGTGTGAATACTTCTAAGGCGTCCTGTTTTTTTTTATTGCGGTTGCCTTAATCTAGCTCCGCGATTTGCTTTACGGGACGTAGATAATCAAGTGCTCATAACTCGTTATTGTAGGCCATTCAACGCTCTCCTGCGGGCTTGCATCTCCATATATGAGCCACATCTGTGATATAAGTTTACCGTTCTTGTGTTATTCGCTGAATGTCATCTCTTGGTTCAGTGATTGTCGAACAGAACGTACATTAAATCTCCAGGCAGCTAAACACTCCATAATGCTGAGCTCAATTTAACCAGGGCTTCTGCATTACTAAATGATTGCCACATATGAAAATACAAGGAAATTGAAATGGATTATGAGCAATTATAGTTTCAAAATTAATAGCATTAATTTAAAGTGCTTTTCAAATCATAGTTTAATGGGATTTTTCGTTATTTTACATCAGCTGCAGATGGAGGCGTGTCACGACACGAGAGATAAAAGGCTGGTGAATTGTTCAGATTTACAGAGATGATTTTTTATAGAATTTTGTATGGAATGTTAAGATTTATCAGAAAAATCACGGACGGAAAATACTTAAAAATCCTCTTAAAATTTTCCACATTTTTCAACCTTTTAAGAAATTGCTTCAAAAACTGGAGATTATCCAATGTGAAAATCTTTGTTTTTAAAACTAATTCATCTATCGTTTCAGTATTGTTTATTTGCACCTAAAATAATAGTGGTATTCCTGAAAATGATTTGCTTTCGATTTGATTTCGTGAAACAGCTGATGACAGCTGCTCCATACAAAATGAGCAGTGTGCCCAGAAAATGCAAGGAAATTAAGTTCATACTAATTGATTTCGTAAAATCAGCTTCGAAGCTGATTTCGATTTGCTTTCGTTTTATAGTGTCAGTTCTCTTAGAGAACTGCTTGACTTGGTCAAAGATGTTCATGGTTACTTATCTGCACAGCTCTCCTAGAAAGTTCGAAGTTACAAATTCTTCCACAATTTTATTCTGCCCTTCCTCTTTGAATCTGTCAAATTGTATACGTGTGTAAATTGTTTAAATGAAAATCAAAATGAAATCAGGTTCGTTCCACCAACTGCTTTGCTTTTACTTTCACGAGTGCAAATCAACTTTTAGGAATACCACTAATATATTCAGGTTTCTTTAGAAGAGGGATTTCAGACAGTGCTTTATAATTGACCTATCTCTGTTTTACCTCAACAATCTGGACCACCCATCAACTTATATATAATATTGATTGCTGTCTCATAGTTTCTGCTTATTCGCGCATTTAATTTAAGGGATAAGTCGAGTTCCTGTGTAGGAAATAAACCTTCCGAGCAGTTTCTATTTAGAGCCCTAGGTTTTTAGTTTCGGTATAATCAATGGCCGTGTACAGCAGCAGAACATCTTGCTCCCTGATCAAGAATATAATAATTTACAACAAGGCTGCAAACCGGTACTGAACAAAACCTCTTAGAACCGGTTCGGTTCGGGTTTTTTGGGTGCGACGAACCGGACCATAAACCGAACCCCTTATATTTTTTACGCCTTGAACCTGAACCCGAACCAACCACTTATTCGTGCAGTCAATTTATAAAAATTTTTAGAGCTGCAGGACTCACGATTTATTTTACTGATTTTTTTATTTTTTTACTCTTGATTATTGTCGGGCAATTGTTCTGAACTAATGGTGGAAATTGATATAAAGATATTTAAAGAAAAAAAAAAAAAAACAAAAATTTTTAAAGTTTAAGAAATTGAAAATCTTGGTTTTTTAAAGTTATTTCAAAAACAAGAACTATCGTTTCAGAATTGTTTATTTTCCCACCTAAAATAATATGTTCAGATTTCTTTAAATAGGGATTCAAACAGAGCTTTGTAATTGACCTATCTCTGGTTTACCTCAACAATCTGGACCAGCCATTAACTTTTCTATAATATTGATCGCTGTTCCATAGTTTCTGCTTATTCGAATAAATCGAGTTCCAGTGCAGGAAATAAATCTGCCGAACAGGTTCTGTTTAGAGTCCTTAGTTTTTAGTTCGGTATAATTCATGGCAATGTTCAGCAGAACATCTTGCTCCCTGATCATGTATGAATTTGCTAAAATCTTCCTACTGAATTCCAGTGATGCGGCATATTGAGGTATATTAGATAGAGGAGCATGTATCAAGGAAATAGAACGCTTCTTTAAAGTGATACTAATCGTTCCAACAGTAAAAACTATTTCATGCATTATTTTTTTCTGACACCTGCTCAAGGATCCATTATTCTGCTAAACGAGCCCAATGACTTGACAAGGAGAACACATAAACATTAGCATTAGGACTGGTCAGTTTGTATTGAAAAAAACTCTACTCAATTAAGGGTACTGTATACCTTCAGGTGTCATTTTTTAAAGATTTACACAAAATTAAAAAAACACAAAAACTATAAACGATATTAACAATTCATTCATTCAATAGGTACTCGGCGAAATTTAATTTAGGAATTTATGTTGTTGTTTTATTTTTTGCGTTGGGTATTAGAAGCAATTAAAAAAAAAAAGAATTCAAATTTAGGTCTACAGTTACTGTTTAAATTTTTGCAACCATTCTGGAAAAAGTGGTTCTGAGATAATCGCATTTAAAGTTTTGAAAACTGTTTTTGCTGATATAAAAATTATTTTTGATAGATTTCAAACATTGGTCTTGTTCAAGAACTTCAACCAACAAACATCAACCATTAAAAAAAGTTAATAGGCTCTTGTTGAACGCTTTGATGAAATTTTAAGGTAAAATCACAAAAATTAGCTATTATAATTGCACTTCAGATTTGTTCACATCAACAATTGAACTAGATCCATCGATTTTTTCGTTATCGATTTGTGCTGGTGAACACGGCCATTGATTTGATGCTTTGATGCATTTGGGTGTTACCTTTCACCGAAAAAAAATGATCAAAATCTGTCAAATATTTTTCAAGAAATTTGGTTCAAAGTTTGTCAAAAAAAAAATATCTTCCAAGAATTTTTACAAAATTTATTTTTTTCGTATTTTTTTGTAAGAAATATTTCGGATCTGCTTACAAAGTTTTAAAGGGTGTTTATCGAGTAGAGAAATTTAGGCACGGCAAAAAAAGTCCCAGAATTTTAAGAGAAATCGTTTTTGGAAAATTGGGTTTACTTGCATCTTCCAGTATTATTCTTTGTCAAGAAATATTTTCGGATCTAGCTTAAAAGTTTTTTTTTTTTCTTTTTTTTTTTTTTTTAATTTTTTCTTTTTTTTAAATTAATTTTATAAATTTTTTAAGGTATACAGTACCCTTAAATCAGAATCGTATTCTACAGTAAATTCTAAGAAAGTTTGCTAAAGAAACCATAGGACTAAAATCAGTATGGAGTCCGCGATATTCAGCGTGAAAAAAAATTGAAAAGTAAACGTAAAATATATATCATCTATAATGGAATTCCTTGAAAGGAAATTTTGTCTGTTGTTAGAATTCACATACATAAAGAAAATTCTGCTTTTCTAAATGATTAATAAGAGTTGATTTAAAGATAAAACTATTCAAAGTAATCAAATTTTTCAAGTCCTTCTTTTTTGAAATCCTGTTAAAGGGTATTATTTTATAAACTAGGACTTTTGAACGCTATACAGGCAGAGGCCGCCCATTTGCCTCCCAAACAATTTAATGCTTTTTGATGTCTTGGGACTTCCTACATCGGCGGCACAGAAATTCAATCTGCCTTATAAAAGTTTGCTAAAACATTTTCCTGTTTTAGCAACGAATCCGCAATTGGACATTTAAATTTTCTATCATTTGCTCTTTTGCTACGTCGATTTTTAAACAAACTTACTTATGGATTACACACATCTGGCATTACTCATCGTTCTTGTGTTATTCGCTAAATTCTTTTTCCTAGTTTAGCGATTGTCAAACAGAACGTACATAAAATCTTCAGGCAACTAACTCCATAATGCTGAGCTCAATTTTACCTGAGCTTATGCATTACTAAATGTTTGCCACATACTAAAATACAAGAAACATGAAATGGAATATAGGCTTATATTATAGAGAAATATTTAATATTACCAGGAAACAGAAAAAACTGGGGCTGCTTACTATTAAATCGAGTTATCTATTTGAAAACGTTGAATCTAAAATATCCAAACATTATTCTGACCTGATATTAACCACCGTTCTTGTGTTATTCGCTGAATTCTTCATCCTAGTTCAGTGATTGTCAAACAGAACGCACAGTAAATTCACAGGCAGCTAATTCACTCCATAATGTTAAGCTTAACTTAACCAAAGCTTATGCATTACTAAATGTGTGCCACAACACAATTTATAGAATAAAACCCGAATAAACCAAGCTACATTAGCTCATTCTTTTCTGTTTAAAAACAAGATTCTAGGTTCAACTTCTTTGGTTAGGATTCTAGGGCAGCATTGGGTACGTAATCGCAACTGGGGCCAGCGTTTGGTTCAAAAACTAATCAAATGCATAAAAGATTCGAATATGAATTAGAGTTGGATTAAATATCTCTTATTTTTATTCCTGAGGAAGCAGAATTGTTAAACTTTTCCGTTTCCATCCATTTTTATTCTACTAACCTGTTGTATCGATCGAAACGGGAACACGCCTTATTATTCTTTTACTAGGTTTTATACACGTACCATCTTACCAGATATACTCACCATCGTTCTTGTGTTATTCGCTGAATTCTTCATCCTAGTTCAGTGGTTGTCAAACAGAACGTACAGTAAATCCATAGGCAGCTAAATCACTCCATAATGTTAAGCTC
Organism: Lordiphosa stackelbergi; assembly: GCA_018904235.1. Taxonomy (NCBI): domain Eukaryota; kingdom Metazoa; phylum Arthropoda; class Insecta; order Diptera; family Drosophilidae; genus Lordiphosa; species Lordiphosa stackelbergi. Next base: position 42,590 of record JAEIFU010001660.1, on the reverse strand, counting down.
AATTTAACCAGAGCTTATGCATTACTAAATGTGTGCCACAACAAAATTTATAGAATAAAACCCGAATAAACCAAGCTACATTAGCTCATTCTTTTCTGTTTAAAAACAAGATTCTAGGTTCAACTACTTTGGTTAGGATTCTAGGGCAGCATTGGGTACGTAATGGCTACTGGACCCAGCGTTTAGCTCAAAAACTAATTAAATGCATAATCGTTTCGCTTATGAATTAGAGTTGGATTAAATATCTCTCATTTTTATTCCTGTGGAAGCAGAATCGTTAAACTTTTCCGTTTCCATCCATTTTTATTCTACTGACCTGTTGTATCGATCCAAACGGAAACACGCCTTATTATTCTTGTACTAGGTTTTATACACGTACCATCTTACCAGATATACTCACCATCGTTCTCGTGTTATTCGCTGAATTCTTCATCCTAGTTCAGTGGTTGTCAAACAGAACGTACAGTAAATCCATAGGCAGCTAAATCACTCCATAATGTTAAGCTCAATTTAACCAGAGCTTATGCATTACTAAATGTGTGCCACAACAAAATTTATAGAATAAAACCCGAATAAACCAAGCTACATTAGCTCAATCTTTTCTGTTTAAAAACAAGATTCTAGGTTCAACTTCTTTGGTTAGGATTCTGGGCAGCAGTGGGTACGTAATGGCAACTGGGGCCAGCGTTTGGTTCAAAAACTAATCAAATGCATAAACGTTTCGAATATGAATTAGAGTTGGATTAAATATCTCTCATTTTTATTCCTGAGGAAGCAGAATTGTTAAACATTTCCGTTTCCATCCATTTTTATTCTACTGACCTGTTGTATCGATCGAAACGGGAACACGCCTTATTATTTTTTTACTAGGTTTTATACACGTACCATCTTACCAGATATACTCACCACCGTTCTTGTGTTATTCGCTGAATTCTTCATCCTAGTTCAGCGATTGTCAAACAGAACGCACAGTAAATTCATAGGCAGCTAATTCACTCCATAATGTTAAGCTCAATTTAACCAGAGCTTATGCATTACTAAATGTGTGCCACAACAAAATTTATGGAATAAATTCCCAATAAACCAAGCTACATTAGCTCATTCTTTTCTGTTTAAAAACAAGATTCTAGGTTCAACGACTTTGGTTAGGATTCTAGGGCAGCATTGGGTTCGTAATGGCAACTAGGCCAAGCGTTTGGTGCAATAACTAATCAAATGCATAAACGTTTCGCGTATGAATTAGAGTTGGATTAAATATCTCTTATTTTTATTCCTGAAGAAGCAGCATTTTTATTCTGCTGACCTGTTTGATCGATCGAAACGGGAACACGCCTTATTATCTTGTGGGGCCACTAGGTTTTATACACCTACAATCTTACCAGATATAGTCACCATCGTTCTTGTGTTATTCGCTGAATTCTTCATCCTAGTTCAGTGATTGTCAAACAGAACGTACAGTAAATCCATAGGCAGCTAATTCACTCCATAATGTTAAGCTCAATTTAACCAGAGCTTATGCATTACTAAATGTGTGCCACAACAAAATTTAAAGAATAATACCCGAATAAACCAAGCTACATTAGCTCAATCTTTTCTGTTTAAAAACAAGATTCTAGGTTCAACTTCTTTGGTTAGGATTCTAGGGCAGCATTGGGTACGTAATGGCAACAGAACCCAGCGTTTGGTGCAACAACTAATCAAATGCATAAACGTTTCGCGTATGAATAAGAGTTGTATTAAATATCTCTAATTTTAATTCCTGAGGAAGAAGAATTGTTAAACTGTTCCTTCCTGTTTTTAACTTGAAATTTTTCCATTTCCATTCATTTTTATTCTACTGACCTGTTGGATCGATCGAAACGGGAACACGCCCTATTATTCTTTTACTAGGTTTTATACACATACCATCTTACCAGATATACTCACCATCGTTCTCGTGTTATTCGCTGAATTCTTCATCCTAGTTCAGTGGTTGTCGAACAGAACGTACAGTAAATTCACAGGCAGCTAATTCACTCCATAATGTTAAGCTTAACTTAACCAGAGCTTATGCATTACTAAATGTGTGCCACAACAAAATTTAAAGAATAATACCCGAATAAACCAAGCTACATTAGCTCATTCTTTTCTATTTAAAAACAAGATACTAGTTTCAACGACTTTGGTTAGGATTCTAGGGCAGCATTGGGGACGTAACGGCAACTGGGTCCAGCGTTTGGTTCAAAAACTAATCAAATGCATAATCGTTTCGCGTATGAATTAGAGTTGGATTAAATATCTCTCATTTTTATTCCTGAGGAAGCAGCATTTTTATTCTGCTGACCTGTTGTATCGACCGAAACGGGAACACGCCTTATTATTCTTGTACTAGGTTTTATACACCTACAATCTTACCAGATATAGTCACCATCGTTCTTGTGTTATTCGCTGAATTCTTCATTCTAGTTCAGTGATTGTCAAACAGAACGTACATTAAATCCATAGGCAGCTAAATCACTCCATAATGTTAAGCTCAATTTAACCAGAGCTTATGCATTACTAAATGTTTGTCACAATTTATTTATTATTCCATAATAAATCTCTTCCTTCACACGACTGCACCATTTTTGATATGCCGCCCATTTGCCTCCCGAACACTTTATTTGATTTCCTAGTGTCTTGGGACTTCCTACATTGGCGGTAAAGAAATCCAACCTGCTGTATGAATGTTTGCCAGAACTTTGTCATGTTCTAGCAATAAATGCGGCGCTTGGACACTTCATTTTTTCACCATCACTTTCGAGAGCAGCTAACTAATCTGTGCTTTCTTTTTATTATCTTTGCCAGGTTGACACCTTCACATCGGTCTACAAGAAGCTGACTGGCCGCGATGTTACCTTCGAATTCCCCGACAACTACCTGAACGTCTAGAGTGTGTTCGTCGTCGTCATTGCGCTGGTTTAGCTCATCAAAGAAGAAATTCTGTCGTACAGAATAAATGTGTTTTTACATGAGCTGAAGAACGTAACGTCAAAGAAATAAAAAATCAGTAAACAATTTTTAAAAATTTAAATGACTTGCCTTTAAATCCTTGGCGCCATTCTCTTTGATGTCGCAACACAACGTTTGATTAAGTGCAACCATAAAAGGTGGCATCAGTTTATTCCCACCTTGGGGGGCCATATGTTCCAGGGGGTGTTCTAATTAAAAAATGTGCTGCGTAATTTCAAACTTGTTTTGGATTCACTTTCTAACTTTCCCCATTTGATTCCCACACTCGTTCGTCCTTGTGGTAGCGAAGCGTATAATCCTTTGCCACACATGTGCGAAAAGGGGTTAATCTTTGTGGCTGGTGGATGTATGTCTAGTTTTCCACATGGTTCGACTCATTTACATGAGTGCTCGCAATTACAAAAAATGTTTTTCAACAATCACATGTGTGTACATTTGGTGAGGGAGGGTGGGTCTGGCGGCGTGTTGGTTAAAAACGGATTAATGATTATGTACCCATTGTTCTTTTGTACGGCTTGATTTACGAGGAACAATTGCAAGGTAGAATTCATTTTCAGGAATACGAATTAAAAAGCAATGCCTTAAGCATTAATCGTAAGGAACCACGTCCAGCTACCTTCAATTAAGTCAGAGAGTATTGAGAGATAAGATAAAGATTTTAAAATGGGCAAACGAAGATCTCTGCATTCTCGTTGGATAAAAGGATATAAAGTCTTCCTTTTTTTAACAATATCTTTTTCGCAGGCTCAAACCACCACCAAATGAACTACCTATCGCCTAGCGCGGAGGATTCAAAGCCAGGTTTCTTTTCTCAAAAGAATAAAAGGCAATCATAATCATTAACTATTTCTTCAAACAGTTTCTCTTAAGATCATATCGACCAATGTCTTAAGTGATATATGACCAACGTAAAGGCAGTTTCTAAATAAGTTTTTGAAGCTGAGTCCGAATCCGGGCTTAGAAATTCCTTATCTCTGGTGAATTACCTGTACATTGGGCGTACTGACTTTTCGAGTCCACCTCATTATAGCCGAAGAGAATATTCAGAACTTGATAAATGTTAAGATACAAAAAACAAACCTGTGTCGAAAATATTTTACATATCGCTCACTTACTTCAAGACCGGCATAACTCAATAGATACTATCGTAGACTTTATAATCCAAAAATATTCGCTGTATCATTCTTTGTTGTGAAAATTTTCGTATTGATTTATTTTATACATTTAAGAAGTTTATTTTCATGTTAATGCAACAGAGTTACTTGCTGTCGGTTTTGCACAAACCCCTTGGCTTTCAGTCGTATATTCCTATTTTTATTAAGGTGCATTTTAAATTAATGCTATTTTACTAGATCAACTCGAAACTAAAAGAACTATTTTCCTCATTGGAAACTCTAAACGCGTTTTTCGCAAAATCTATTATTCTTAGTTATGCCAGTCTTGAAGTAAGTGTCATATCGCTTATGACAAAAAAAAAAAAAAAAAAAAATAGAGGGAAGCTAACTTCGGCTGGACCGAAGTTTATATACCCTTGGAGCATGATATATTTCGGCCAGTTTTTATATAATGATCAAACTCTCCAATTGTGTGAGACAGATAATATTCACTACGAAAAAGTTTTTCTCACTAAAACTACATTTTCGTCCGATTCGTTCCTATGGCAGCTATATGCTATAGTCGTCCGATTTGAATCAAACTTGACAAAATTATGTGGTAGTATATCATATTAATCAGTAACGAGTTTGGGAGCGATAGCATTGAAAACAAAAAGTTTTTTCTTACTAAAACTTTTTTCAGACCTATCTTTTGTATGGCAGCTATACTATATAGTTGCCCGATTTTGATAAAACTTGGTGAAATTATGTGAAATCATAAAGAACTTATAAATACGGGGGTTGGGAGCGATAGCATTGAAAACAAAAAAGTTTTTCTCACTAAAACTACTTTTTCAACCGATCGTTCCTATGGCAGCTATATGCTATAGTTATCCGATCCGGCCGGTTCCGACAAATGTGCAGCGTATTAAATACCAAAAGACTTCATGCAAAGTTTGGTTACGATAGCTTTAAAACTGACGGAGGAGAGTACGGACAGACGGACATGGCTATATCAACTCAGCTCGTCATGCTGATCAAGAATATATATACTTTATGTGGTCGGAGATGCTTCCTTCCATGCGTTACAAACATCTGGACAATTTCAATATACTCTCTCCAAGGGTATAAAAATTTAATAAAGACTTTACCGTAAGCATGCAAACAAAGTCTTGCCTTTCATTTCGGCAAAGGTGGCATCAAAAACGAAGAAAATAATTTTTTTTAATACACAACTGACTGTTTTTTCGAACGAAATCATTTGCTAGTGGCAATCGGCAATCACATGGAAAAGTGATATTGCTTCAGTTTAGCTACAAACTAAATAATAATTAATAAATCGTACAAACGTTGCATTAAATGCGTTTCTTAATGTTAAAAGATTAAGTTCTACTAACGATATACTCAAATGGTGGGTAGAAAACTCCTCTAAATACCCACAACTATAAATTATGGAAAGTAGTATTAACAGTTCCTTGTACACATGTGTCGAACGACTATTTTCTGATGTAAAATTTATAATAAATCCATTAAGAATCAAATTGGACGCAAAAACTTTAAACGCAATTTTGATACTACAGCTGCTTTTTTTTTCTTTAAGGCCCTCTTCTGGTGTAGAGGGCTAAATTTTGTATTTGTATTATTTGGATGTACAATTCATTATAAAAAATACAAAAATTAAGAATTTGTGAATGCGAAGGCTGTTCAAAAAAATCTCGAGGTACAAAGTAGGCTCTTCCAAAAAAAGATGTGTCGATGGTGCCCACGTTTCCGGGAGTTTCAATTATCAGAAAGCAAAATGGAGGATGGGAAGTTGGTTAGTATGAATGCCTTTATCGTCCGTAGCACAATTGTGAAAATAAAATTGAATTTGATAAAATGGCGGCATTTCAAAAACGAAAAATCGATTTTTGACAATTTTTTTTTGCAGTCCAAAGATTGAAATAGGGACGATAGCCACGTTAATTCTGCGTCCAAAAAGCCTACATCATTAAAATCGGTTAGGTAGAATTTGAGTAAAACGTGGGCACCATTTTGAAAAACGTGGTTTCGAGAAAAACGCGTTCAAAGTTTGAAGTAATGTGAAAATTACTTGTATTTGTGAACACATTGGTCGACAAAAAAGGCTATATCTTCTAAAGTATTTCGAATTTTGAAAAATCCTTTTGGGATAATATTTTTGAATATCTAAGCATAAAAACTAAAAACATAAAAACAAAAAAAATTTTAAAAAATTTTTCTACCGACAGAGAGCTTTAAATTGGCTATACAGCCCCTCAAAGAGGCCAAGTCAAACTTCTCACAATCTCTTGGCGTGTGTGCTTTAAATTTTCAGAGATGGACCTAATCCCCGAGAACCAATTTAAAATTCTTGTAAGTTACTTCACAGCTGGCGCCAACAGCTGGTGAATTTGACCGGATGTGTAAAAGCTAATTTCTAAAGAAAGAAAAAATCTTTTTTATTTGATGTTCCGAGGCGGGATCGAACCCACGACCGTTCGCCCAGCAGTCCAGCACACTAACCGCTGGGCCACACGCGGCCACAGCTGCTTTTACACTTGTCATATATCTCTAAAGAGACTCTCTGACTATAGTGTAAAAGCAAATCAAATATTTTTAAACTTGCGAAAATTTAACCTTCTTTGATGTAATAGTTTCTCCTTGGAGAATTTTGACAATTTACTATTTAGTTAAGTGTGAAGGCAGCTTAAGATTAAAACATTTGTAATTTTTTTTGTAACCGAATCTCAACCCGACCAAAATAAAAACAGATACATAACCAAAACCGATAATTGTTTCGGTTTTAGTTCCTGGTTAAATAATTTTGTGTCAGGTAGCTGCTCACAAGAAGTCACTTTTCGGGACCATCCTTACGTTGTAAAATTTATGTTCGTGTTTGTGTTGCGAAACTGGAACGAGCAATTAATTAGTTTAAGAATTAGAAGGTAATCTAAGCAATCGATTAAAATGACAAGGCCGAAATCAAATGTGTATTGGCAGTATTTCGGCTTTGACATTGAAGAAAATGTAAGCAATTGCTTAATTAAAGAGTATAGAGAAAAAATTTATGTGAGTTTGATGCTAAAGGATTTACTTTCCGAAATATTTACATATACATATGTACGTACGTATGTCAAACTATGCTCAGTCTAATGCACATATGTATGCATTGAGACTTTTCTCTTTGGTGTTTGTATGTACATTGTGCATACACCCAAAAAACTTTGTCATCAAAATGACACAATTTAGACATCAATTTGATACTATTGAGTATCAAATTCTCTCTAATACTTCAAGTATCAGATTGATATCTTCGAAATTATTAACACGATATTTCGAGGATTAAATGTACTGCTTTCAACTTTAAAACCCCATTGACCTTCATTCGACCCTCTTGATGACAAAAAGATTCGCTTGGCTCTAACCAATTCCGATCAATCGAATTCGGAAACGGGAACAGGCCTGATTAATTTACCTTCTTTGTAACTCATTTATTTTGAGTTTGAGTAGCGTTAAGCTTGGTGAACAGATTAATAACTAAATATTATTTTAATCATTTTTTGAATAACAAGTGTGAAAGTCGGTCAAGTCCGACTATACAAATGCATTTTATTTAAGAAAAGGAAAAGCAGCCATTGCAACTCATACAAAAATTTTCACAAGAATTAGAATATAATAGGGGAGAATGGGGGGTTTTGCGCCGCTGGGGGTTGTGTGCCTCGCGAATATTAGACACAAAAAAAATAAAAATGACAACTTTTTATTTATGTCAATTTCCTCCCTTCTTATTACCCAACTTTTGGCAAGCAACCTAAGAGTAACACGTAGTTTAAGTTTGTGCACCAGAACACGAAAAATTTTTTTCATTTTTGACTTGTGATTATTAATTAAAATTTTCGCAAAAACCCAAAAAAAAATTTTCATTGATGGAAATGATTGAATGAAACATCTTTGGTCAGTTGCCTTTTTTGATAGAAATTTAAAAAAAAAAATTATCTTATGGTTCTGTGACGTTAACAAAAAAAAGTGAGATATGGGGGGTTGTGAGCCACTTTGCCAAAAAGTTGGTTTTGACTTCCAAAGAGAATATTGCAATGATGCGCAATAAAGCAGAGGAAAAACGGTCCAAAGAAGTAAAAAAAATATTAAAAAAGGCAAACAAAAGAACAGCCACCAGCAAAAAGTGCTCAGTGCAGTGCCATCAATCAATTTTCACTTCTAATCGATATTTCTTTATTGAAAATATGAGAAAAATTGTTAATTTTTTATTTAATAAAGAATAATTGCTTAAAATCACGAATTTCAAACTTTTGAATGGGTGGCTCACAACCCCCCACAAATTTTCGAAGTGTCAAAAAATCACTTTTTTTAAATATGAAAAGTGTATTTATAATAAAGTATTTGAAAACTAAGAAGGAAAGACTCGACAAATAAAGTATTTATATTCTTGATCAGCATGACGAGCTGAGTCGATTTTGTCCGTCCGTTGTCCGTTGTCTGTTTCTACGCGAACTAGTCCCTCAGTTTTGACTTCGAGATTCATATCGATAGCAGGAAAACTGTGCAAAGAGTCATTTAAGGCACAATACGAACCGACCGGATCGGAAACTGCTTGTAGCTCCATACAAATGTTCGTTCGAAATGGTATTTTTAGTTGAGAAAAACTGTTTTTTTCTTACTAAAATAATTGCTCTAAAACACGTTTTTAATTTGATGGGTGGCAGTCACAACCGAACAAATTTTCAAGTGTAAAATAAAAAGTACACTTTTTTAAATATGGAATAATAAAATTTTTTAAAAATAATAAAATTATTTTTTGAAACTAATGATGAGGAAAGTTTCGTGCATTTTTAAATAAAATAAAAAAAATTTACAGAACGAAAGATATTGATTTTGGCGAAGTAGTGTTCGAAAAAAAAACTATGATCACAACCCCCCACTCTCCCCTACATTTTTTAAACAGAATTCAATTTATTTATTTTTTTTTTTTTTTTTTCGTTTCTGGTTTGGGTTTGGGTATTAAGAATAAATTTTGCTCTGAGTCAGGATTGCTTCCTTGATACAATATAATCCTTTCTTAATTTGGTAGCTAATTTTCACAGCTCATCAATTAGCTTAAGAGTTTTTAAATAACGCGCGCTTTCGAAGCTCTAGGTGTGTTCTTTTTCAACACTTATTTTAGCAGAGCTTAAAGCTCTTAAAAATCACGTAAGACTTACGTAAATTCAAACATAACGGAAATTTTGTGTTTGCTTAAAGAATAACGTAATTAAAATGGGCAACCTTTCTGAATATTATTTTAAGGTTATTTTATTTATTATATTATTTATTAAACTAAAATAACAAGTTTGATTGAGAGAAGCTAGGCTTGGCCCCTTTGGGGCTGTATAGCTAATTTTACATTTTAGATTACAATAACACGTTTTGACTGCTTGAATTCAAGAAGTAATTTTTCTCATAATTCGCATTTTATACCAAAAATTTAATTATTATCTCCAACAAAACATTTCTTTTTGTTCACGAGATAGTTTTTTAAGCTTAGTAATGAGAGAGCTGAAGGTTGCATTTCTAGCAGTTTGTTGCTTTTTAAGTGGAAACTTAAATTGAACTCGCAACTGTTTTCACTTATTTAATAATTATATCAATTAACAACTTCATCAGGGCCCATCTTCTGTACCTGTTCAATTATTCCAGCCGTTGGCGACGGACACCCGTTTGCTTGAAGCGAAAGAGTCCCCACCTACAAAAATAATGAATTTTGTTGATTGCAATTTGAAAAATTCAATTTGTATCAACAAGAAAATCACGCAATAGCACAATTTCGTAAAGTAACAACTGTGAAAGCGCTACAACAAAACACACTACGGAAACCACTGACACATAGACATGGAAATGGACATGGCTTTAAGGTCAACAGCAAAAAAAATAACCAAAACAAATTCCCTTTTGACCACAACACAAACTCGATATTATTGTCTTTTGACGCGCAGACAGGCGACAGCCAAAGTGCACACCTCCAAATTGTTGTTATCCCGGCTTTTCGTGTCAATTATTTGACCAATGGCTGGGAATTCCCGATTAGGGGGGATGAAGGGAGAGACATGGCGAGACATGAGTCAGGTGGCTCGATGACACATTGAGCCCAATTGCTGTCTTTACAAATGGTTATATCTGCCAATTTTGATCTAAATTGCTTTACCATTGGGTCGATTATGTTTAAATGAATTGTAGGACCTGGATGACCTTCGAATTAACCATTGAGGGGCATATGCGTAATTTCTTGTCTATGCACTCTAATTAAAATTTTAGACACGTTTATGGGCCACTTTGTATGTAAATTTTGTTTGACGGAAAATGCTATCCTCATAAACTCTTGCGGCCAGCATTGATAAATAGGGGAGAAATGGGATGGTGGTGGTAGTTGGCTGTCCTGATGACAAATTATGTCATCACATGTTGCTGCTAACCATTGGCGTCGCTCGTCTGGAAGGCATGAGTCATTTTAAAGTTGCCGTCGACATTCAATAAAGTTACACAAAATGTTTGTGCAGTTGGCGATAATCATTTGACTTATGACGATCCAGAGATGAAAAAGTAAATGGTTAAACTATTTTATTTGATAAGGGTCGAATGCTCACAACCCCCCTGGAAAAATGCAGCGTACGCCGCTGGTGACACATATGGGCATTTCCACCGAAAGGTCCACCGAGACCAAAAGATTAAAAGTACTTAAAAAGATTAAAAGTACTTAAAAATCTCAAATGCGCAAGTGCAATTTTTTGGTATTAATAATTTTCATTAAAATCACAGCCATATTTAATAGACTCAAATGCACAACATTTTAATACTAGTACATTGAAGTATTGATTCAACGTTCTTTGAAATCGGCATTGGAATTGTTGCCGGTGAAGATCACATCGGGTTTTATCCAGTGCGAATAATTTGGTCTTATCTTAAAGTTAAGAATAAGTACTTTACGATAATATCAAAGAGAGTCGAAAAAGCTTCAAATAGGCATTGGATCATTTCTGAAAACAGATGTTGAACACACGAAAGTCATCTAGAATCAACACCAACCCTTTAATATACTACACCTTGTTTCCTAGTGTTAATAATAATGGCCAAGTTTAAGGACGTTTACATTAGAATCAAAAAAGCTTTTCTCGCTAAATCCCATTTTCCCACCGATGGATTTTATGGCAGCAGTAAGATAAAGTGTTCCGATCCGGGAATTTTCGACATATTAGTAGCGTGCAGTAAAAAAAAGGATCGATACAAACTTTTAGCTCGAAAGCATTAAAACTGTGAGACTAGTATGCGTAAAAACAAACAGACAGATGGGCGGACAAAGCTAAATCGACTCAGCTAGTTGCCCTGATCAAGAAATGCCTGTTCCCAAAAATATTGTGAAGATTCTGAGGTATCAGAGGTAGCAGACGAAAGCAAAAACGATCGAAATAATACAAAGGTTACCATTATCGAAAACGATTTAAACATTTATTCAAAAAGAAAATCAATTTTCATTTTACTCGGAAACGGGAACATCATAATGAAAATAATACGAAACTCCAATCGTTTTAGTTTTTAAATCCACTCCAAAATAGGAAGAGACCTGCTAGTTCATGGGGTCGGAAATAGGGTTGTCGAATATTTCAAAAATATCTATAGCGATATTTTTGGCGATATTAAAAAAGTAACACTTCGACTTAAATATTTTGGGGTCAAAAACATCGATATTATCGATATTTTCAATAAAAGCCCGGATCTTAACAATGAACAGGTCTATTAATTCATCATCTTTCAAACTAGAGCATTCGAATTACAAAGCATAAAAAAAACTTATTCTGTTAAATCTTCGAAACATTCAAAATTCTGATTTTAACAATAATCGTTAGAAAAAGATTTTAGGAAGACGCGTTGAGTTATGTGCTCATCGGTCATTCGGCTTCTGGTGTCAGAAACCACACTTTTTATAGCCGATGCCAATCGCTCCGATGGCACGGAGCTTCCAGGTGTAATAAGATATGACAAAGCCAAGTCAGAAAGCACTAGCAATGCATCTTTCTCTGCAATCCAGAACTTAATAGGGTCCTGTTTCAGGGCAAAGAACAATAAATATAAATACAGATCCAATAATTAATTTCCCTGTCCTGGTGATTGTTGAGTTAGCTTCGCAATATTGTGATCAGTGAAGAGTGATCCTTCTAAAATTACGTCTTCAGGGAGCGAGTTATTAGTTATGCATTATATGATGATTCCTAAAAGAAATATATACCTATATTCAATTATTTAGTTTCCATATTCTTTATAGCATCCACTACTAATGTCTAGTTTGGTGGAATTTTCGTCTAAAAAAATTCGAAGATTTTAAATAAAATTATAGATTTACATTAGAGCTTCCCGAGATTGAACAAGTCCGAGCCTGTTTATGCCCTTTTTTATAGACTTACAACCATATGTATATTCAAGCATTCACATATGTATTTATGTTCATTACCAGTACATTTAATGTGCAGCCGCAATATAAATAATGCATAAATACCCGCCAATTCCACAAACGAAGAACACAAATTCCCAGAATTCAAAATGATATACATATACTTACATTTGCCGTTGATAAGTTGCATTTCTGCCAAGCATCTCCATGCTTTCCTTTTAAGTGTACCTTTATATTTGTTGAGTTGCCACTGGTCTTTACAACTATATTGCACAGCTTGCACTGCGATTTCTGTGCATCAACTTTAATAAAATAACTTTTAAACATTTTGTCTTAAATGCGCAGCGAACACAATACAGTAATTTACAACAGTGTGACCGAACGCTAAAACAAACACATCCCCGAAAAATATCACCAAAAAATATTCGATAATGATATTCTTCATTTTGAGCAAAAATATCTATATTTCGATATATCGATAATATTTTCGACAACTCTGGTCGGAAATAAATATTCTCTGCGTTGCAAACTTCTGGGCAAAATAATTATACTCTTTCCAAGGGTGTAAACAGACACTTTGCTCGATTTGCTTAATTGCTTACGAACGAAACAATCCCAATCCAACTGTTAACATAAAGCTGCCTTCACATTGGTAAAATACAACCAAATTTCATTTACTTCAATTGCTGTTAAATTCATACAAGTTATATCATATCATTCCTACTTCATTATTAATTTTAATTAGAATAGTGAAGTAAACGGTGAAAACTTGACAACATCCATTTCCTTTTAGGTAACTGAAATGTTTTTCTACCCGTTACTCGTAGAGTATAAAGTAGCGATGTCGAAATATCGTTCCCTTTGCCCAAAATGTCAATATCAGTATCGCATATTTTTCGACGATATTTTGCGGTGATATTTTTGTTTTAGCGTTCGGTCACACTGTTGCGAATAACTGTTTCTTGTGCTCTGGATATGTAAAGGCGCACTTGAAAGCAAAGCATGGAGATACTTGTCTGAAATGCAGCTCATTTTTAAAAACGGTAAATGTAAGTATGAATGATTTGTGGAATTGGCGGCTATTTATATATTTCTTTATATTGTGGATATTTGATGCTTGTATATTGTGCATGCTTGTATATTCATATGTTTGTAAGTCTGTAAAAAGGGCATAAACAGGCTCAGACATGTTCGATCTTCCGCAGCTCTAGTGTAAATCAATTATAATTACATTTAAAATCTTCGAATTTTTGTAAACGAAAAGTCAACCGAAGCAGACATTGGTGGTGAATGCGATGAAGAATATGGGAGATAATGGACGTAAATCAATGAAATATCGGAAGCTGTGCTACGAATGATAAGCAATAGGACTCTATTTTAAAAGTTGATGAATTTAAAAAAGTAAACAAATAAAATTTAATTAATGAATAAAATTTTTTTGGTTAATTTAATAAATATACGTTAAAGGGCGGTTTCCACGGTTCGCGAAATGGCCGCAAAATGAAAAACTCCATATAAAAAAAACTGCTGCGTAATTTGTTTGTGTGGCCGTTTCATATTCGGTTTTCACTCATCGGGAAAAAAGCTCACGTTTGGCACTGTATTATGTTAAAAAAATAACGTAGCTTTAAGTGCTGTTAACGCCTCTTTTTTGTGGAGACGCAACGAAAATAGGTTTCGACTCTAATTTGTACGGGCAAGAGGAACAATAACAACAAAATAAAATTTAAAATGAGCGGAGCTAAAAAGATCCCGTCAAAAAAATCGTCTCTTAAAGCATTATCTAGCGCGTTTCATGGAAGAGTCACACAGAAAATGTCGGATGAGGCAATTACCGACGTTCAATAGGAGGTTACTGCGCTCATACTGCAGATTGTAAAAATGCATAATGATAAGAACAATTAATGTGTTATTCGTTTCATTTAATTATAATTTATTAAAAAAGCCCACTGAATATGTTGCATGCGATGTTGTTGTTTATAAGTTCGCGAGCTCATTTGACAGTGGAGAAACAAACTCAAGGTTTCTTCGAAACTTTTAGCGATAGAAAAAAGGGTTCTATCGTGTTATTAGCAGCGGCTTAGCAGACTCTGTTAAGAATCTGCGAAATATCAACTTTTTAACGAGAAATTTTTCGCTACCCGTGGAAACTGCCCTAAAATCTATATTTTTGAAGCGCAGTCAACTGACGCTTCAAGTACCTCAATAGACCTCGTTCATTGCTAAGATCCGGGTTTTTATTGATAAATATCGAAAATATCGATCAATTCGATTTTTTTTTAAACCAAAATATTAATATCGAAACTATACCATTTCTATATCGTCAAAAATATCGATATTGATAATTTTAAAATATGGGCATTTCCATTCTGTCGAACCGTGACCGTAGTACACTTTGAAAATGAAAAAAAGGCAAAATAAATCGAATTTTTAATTTGTTTTTTACTGTATAATATAGCTCTTAGCAAGCACTTTAATTAGTGTTAAAGTGCATAGCAAGTGAAATTCGGATTCCAAAATAATGACAAAATTTGAAGCTATTCGAACGTGACAAAAACAGAAGTGGTTTTCGCGAGCAGCTATAAAAAGACAAAGTTTAGTGAAACCTAACACAATAACTAAACCCAAATAGTTTTAATATCGTATGAATGAATAGTTCTTTAAAATGTATATTATTTGATTTAAAAATCTTGAGCACATTTTTTATAAAAAAATATTTATCTCTGTCGATACGTGACATGTCGAACGTGTCCCTTTTTCCATCATCATATTTATGTGGTTTCTGCTATAATGCGAAGCAAAAACTTACAGTTAATTGCATTGGCATAGTTTTTCATGGTTTTCTATGCCTTCTTGTATAGCCATTTTTACCATCAGAAAGATTTTAGATAGCGAAAGTACATATAATCTATAGTTACTTTTTTCCGAAAAATTAAGCAAATTTAATGTCAAAATGAGTAAAATCGCGCTACCACGTTCGTAAAACCGAATATATCCAATTGGGTTATCAGTAAATGTAAGATTAGCTAACATTAGCTTAATTTGATTGTTTCCCTATAAAAATTCGATCAATTATATTGTTTTTAACCACTTTAATTTTTTTGGCCCTGGTGGACCTTTTTTTGGAAATGCCCATATCCGATTACCCTAGTAAAAAGGATATACTAACGTAGTGATGTATGTAACAGGCAGAAAGAAACATTTACGATATAAATGTAATATATATTCGTGATCAGCATCAACAGCCCAGTCGATATAGCCCTGTCCGTCCGTCTGTCTGTCTGTATGAACACCAAGCTCTCAGAGACAAGAAGAGCCAAATTTAAAATTTAGACTCCTCCACGCCCATCTCCGCCCCCACAATGAAAAATGTTGAATAACTCCCAAAATTTTTAAGATATCGGTCCGAAATTGAAAACTTACATTTATATTCCCAAATATCAATAATCCCGGAAATTTTCATAAAGATATATTTCCTATATCTATAATCCCGGAAATTGAACTGAAAGCCGAGAGCTAGTAGCTTGGTCATTTACTGTCATTATGTGTGCTCATTTGTGGCCTTGAAAATCTGTTTCTTAATTATTAAGCAGTTTTATTACCACCTTAGATTTCAACTTAAGCATTGGATCTGGCCTGATTTCCGACTTGATTGACAGTATAGTTCGATTACATTACAGCTATTTGTTATTTGTTCTCAGCTCTGAGTCAAGAGCTTCGAGAAAAGAGCCGACTCCGACCTTTTTTTTACTTACACCAATTTCGGCTGAAGTACTTTTACCTCAAAATATAATCAGATATGATATTGGAATTGGGCATATTTGGAAGTGTTAAAATAAAGCAAAATATGGTAAAGTTGGTGTATAGGATGACTGGATGTGACTGGCTTGCCTTTGACCAGGCTTGCAGTTTGGTTTGCTACCAAGCATTCGCCATAGTCTGAACATCAAATGTATGTACTATATGTATATACCTATAGAATGTGTGTGTCACTGCTGTAGTGATAGGTCTATCTAATCTCTGTAAAACTTATATGAGCAGAATAGTTTTAAGCGGAATTACAGCCATAACACACACAACGCGATGCGTTGTCAAGAAACATCTGGTTTTGTAAAAAGTCTGAAAAAAGTATAAACGAGAAAGGCAAAGCCAACTTCGTCTGTACCGAAGTTTTCATACACTTGAAATAGCTTGTCTCAAGGGTTAGCGACTTCGACCAAACTTCGCAGATCAGCTTAAAAACATTACATATTACCCATGACCGTGTTTGAGAGCAGTAATATTGAGAACAAAACAGTTTTTCTTACTAAAACCATTTTCCGAACGAACATTTGTATGGCAGCTACAAGAAGTAGTCATCCGATCCGGTCGGTTCCGACATATTAGCAGCGTGCAGTAAAAGAAGACTCTGTGCAAAGTTTCAGATCGATAGCTCCAAAACTGAGGGACTAGTTCGCGTAGAAACAGACAGACGGACGCGGACGGACGGCGACGACAAAGCTTAATCGACTCAGCTCGTCATGCTGATCAAGAATATATATACTTTATGTGGTCGGAGATGATTCCTTCTAAGCGTTGCAAACTTCTGGGCAAAATTATAATACACTTTTCAAGTGTATAAAAATCAGTATCATTACCCGTTTTTATGTTACACAAATATAACAAAAAATTTTTCAAAACAAAGTGGCAGACTTTTAGGTGCCATAAAATCATGTTTATTTGGGTGCAACATTTTGTGCTGCGTCACTGTTAAGTAAAACCAAAATGTCATTAGCAATTAAAGCAAGTATCTATCAACACGCAACCCGTAGCCCATATCAGTTTTTGCTCCGTCATATTATCACAAAGTCTACGAGTATTTTGTTATGATTGTAGAAGCTTATCAGCTTATCAGTCTGAGAGGCGCCCTTAGCAGCTTGTGTATACTTTCAGTTTATCGCAGCTGTTTCAACACAGCCGGTGCGTGGAGTTGCAAATCATAATCAAAAGCGCGAGTCATTCAGCCATTACGCACTTCTTGAGTGGTCAAGAAGCAGAATTAAGTTATGTCTACCAGACATGATAAGCAATTGGTATCGGCTCGTATATACAGACTCGTCTGAACGAGTATATATCGAAGTGGTTTTCCGCTAAGTTTTTATTTTTCTATATTTATCACCCAGTTGCTATTGCATCATCGTTCGTGAGGAATCTAATATACGAACATATTTTAGCTGGAAAAAGTACTTTATAGGGGCGATTTTGTTTAACGACATGCCCGACAAATTTCTGTTCCAAATGCTTTATCAACATCAGAAAGAATTTCATTGGCGTTTGCAGTTTTGTTTTTCTTAAATAAGAGAGCAAAGTTTATTTCCAAATGCTGAACACAAACCTCTGCTTCCGCCGTATCGACAACATGAAAATCAGTTCCCCCTGCAGACGCAGCAGCAAACATGAAAAAGAAATCAAAAAGCTAAAAAAGCCAGACTAAAATAAGCAGATAAAAGGCGACAACACGATACGATACGATAACGATACTAGGCGACCGTGGGTCGGCACGAAAATTAACAGCACAAATAGACAGAGAGGGAGCAGCTCTCTCACTCTCGCTCACTGTTGACAAAAGTGGGTTAATGAGCAACCAGACCTAGGGAACTTGGCCGATATTTATGACCGATTTGGGATCTCACGATGACGAAATGCCGGCTTTGAGTTTTCAACTGTGACTGTTGCTGTCTCAGTTGGCGCTGGCGTCGCAGTCGACGAGCGTACGCCTACTCAATTTAGTTTTAGTACCCTGTACAATAAACAAGTTGAAGAAGTTGAATCGAATCATTGAACTTTTTTTGCGGCATCAAAAAATAAATTGTGAAGTTTTGCTTAATTGCTAAATGCGCATTAGTTGGAGTCACAGAGCGTTGCTTTTGTCACTTCATTAATCTATGACAACCATGTTATCGTTTTTTACATGTTAGCTTTACTAGCTTTGATATGGCTTCACTTATAAAAGGGCCCGTTCGTATTAGTGAATAATTACAGTGTTCATAAACAAATTCAAAAATAAAACAACAAATTAAGCACAATCGGAATAATCACACTTTGCACATAAAATAATTTAAATTATTCTAAAGAGTAACTCAAACTCGCTCGTTTTGTAAAACATATTGTCGATTCTGCTTGAAAGTTTTACAGGATAAAAATGGAAAAAAATTCTGATGGCATTCTTGTACTTACCATTACCATTACCATTCGAACTTTTTATACTCTGTACCGAAGGTACAAAGAGTATATTAAGTTTGTGCAAAAGTATGTAACAGGGAGAAGGAATCATTTCCAACCCTATAAAGTATATATATTCTTGATCAGCATCAACAGCCGAGTCGATAAAGCCATGTTCGTCTGTCCGTCCCTTTGTCCATCCGTCTGTCCGTCCGTCTGTCTGTCCGTCCGTATGAACAAACAGATCTCAGAGATGGTCAGAGATAGAGGTTTGACATGTATGGGACAAATGCTTCTTATGCTTGCGGGCAGATCAAGTTTGTTTTCAATTTTTGCCACGCCCCCTCCCGCCCCCGCAATTTGGAAAAAACGTCATATCTCCCACAGTTTTGTAGATAGATGATTCGTACCTTCTAGAGATAGTTAGTCATTAGTAATATGTATCTATTTTCCGAAAAAATGATAAAGATCGGATGAGCGGTTTTCAAGTTATGGTCAATTAAGTGAATTACCCCCCGCCACCCCCTCCCACCCTCTCACAACCAACGCACAATCTTAGAGGGAGAGAGAGAAATAGAGAGAGAGAGGGGGAGAGAGAGAAACTTAGAGACGTATTATACTTTTAGGTAAGGTCTTCAGTACAAACCGATTTACACTTACAATAAGTAAAAACTATTCTTAATTAAAGTCGATTAAATTCTAAACCCCAAAACATTTTTGATAAAAACAAAAAATTACAAAATAGCAACAAAATGTTCTCGGTTTCATCCCATTAAATTGTAAATCTAAAGATATTCCCAATTTTTTCTGGATAATGTGTCTTTGTATAAAATCTGGAAGGGAAATGAATAAACCCAAGACCAAGATGGATTAACTTAACATCAGAAATCTACCCCCACTTCATAACCAAAGTTAAGATTTGCTTCTTCGCTTAGAACCAAAAACAGAATTAATACAAACTATAAACTTTCCACTTCCGATCGACAATTCTCTCCGCACAGACATTTAGGGAAAAAGTCACAAACCACTTAAGAGAACAACAGCAACATACTATAAACTAAACGAAATTGAATGAATAGTATTAATATTATTTAACTTAATATATTTGTATATGTATTACGTAATGTTTCTGTATCAGTCTTTATCTTAAGTAACTGAACTGAAAAAATTCCATTGTTAATAACTAAACTTCTTCTTCTTCTTCTTGATTGGCCCGATGCTTGCATCACAAGCGTTCGACGGTCTCGGCCACTGCAACCAATGTCCGCCAGTCGCTTCTGCTTTGCTGGCACTGCTTCTGCTGGCACTAGTTTTTCACGCCAAGCTTGGAAATATCTTTTCGCACCTGGTCGTCCCACTTTAGAGGTGGTCGTCCCACCTTGCCAGGTCCCAGCTCTTTCGCATTCCTCTTGTAGACCATTTTTGGTGGAGCTTGTTTATCCATACGGGCAACATGTCCCAGCGCAACCGCTGTTGATTTATGCGCTTGACCAGACTAGTATCCCCATAGAACTCATACAGTTCGTCGTTCTTTCGGATGCGAAAATCCTCGCCAACTTTCAAAGCTCCATAAATCCTGCGAAGAATCTTTCGCTCGAAAACGCCAATCGCCGCCTCATCCGCTGATGATATTGCCCATGCTTCTGCGCCGTATTGCAGGACTGGGATGATAAGCGACTTGTATAGCGCTATTTTTGTTCTTCGCTTGAGGCCTCTGCTCTTAAACTCCCTACTGAGCCCGTAGTAGCATCGGTTTGCGAGCGTGATTCTTCTTCGGATTTCCAGGCTGGTGTTGTTATCATCGTTCCGAGGTAGACAAAGTCCTCTACAACTTTAAAGTTGTACTCTCCCATTGATTGCCCAAGACGCGTACTTCTGTTTCGAGGACACTAGGTACTTCGTCTTGTCCTCGTTCACCGCTAAGCCCATCAGTCCCGACTGCCTCTCAATCTCTGAAAACGCCATGCCTACCGCGTTCGGTAACCGTTCATCGGTTTTGCACTTTGTTACCTGATGTCAATTGCACGGCGGAGTTACTCCATCAGATTAAAGAAGTCAACGATAAGGTTCGCCCTGTTAAACCTCGTATCAAAAGGCGCGAGGCGTTCCTATTTTGACGAAGCTTTGAGTGCTTCTCCAACGTCATCATGCAAAGCCGAACGTACTTTGCTGGTTTACCAAAGGTAGACAGGGCTTCAAAAAACCTTGACCTTATCGGTGTGTCGAAAGCGGCTTTGTAATCGACAAAAAGATGGTGATTTTCGATGTTTCTCTCATAGATCTTCTCCAGGATTTGGCGTATTGTGAATATCTGGTCTGTGGTGGATTTACCAGGTCTAAAGCCTTAATAAGGTCCAATCAGTGTGTTAATAAGCGGCTTTAGACGTTCACAACTAATGCGCGACAGAACCTTATATGCAATGGGAAGGAGACTGATCCCGCGGTAGTTGGCGCAAACTGCAGGGTCTCCTTTTTTAAAGATTGGGCATAGGACACTTAGATTCCAATCGTCGGGCATGCTTTCGTCAACCCATATCCGGCAAAGAAGTTGGTGCATGCACCTTACCAATTCTTCCCCTCCAGCCTTGAACAATTCAGCGGGCAGCTCATCCGCGCCTTTTGATTTGTTGTTCTTTAGCCTTTGTATGGCTAAACAGACTTCCTGTTGGGTCGGCGGGTATATCTCTATGTTGTCGATTGGTGGCATCGCTACTTCTCTAGAGGCGGCATAGAGAAGTAGCTTATCCATTTGTTAAGCGCCACTTGCGGATCGGTGACCAGATTCCCGTGTTCGTCTTTGCATTGTGCGACTCTGGGCTTAAAACCTTCTGCTAATTGCTTAATTTTTTGGTAAAATTTTCGAGTCTCACACATGCCGAATAACATCTCGACCTCCTCGCGCATGCACCTTTCCTGCTCATTCTTTTTTCTTCAAAAGAGGCGCTTTTCCTCTTTAATTTAACTAAAAAAATAACTAAACTTAAAACTATGAAATTGTGAAGCTAACTTCGTCTGTACCGAAGTTCTGATACACTCGAAAAAGCTTGTCTCAACGCAGATCACCTTAAAAACATGACATATTACCCATGATCGTGTTTGAGAGCGGTAATATTGAGAGCAAAACAGTTTTTCTTACCAAAACCCATTTTCCGAACGAACATTTGTACGGCAGCTACAAGAAGTAGTCATCCGATCCGGTCGGTTCCGACATATTAACATATTGTGAGAAGCTTGGCTTGGCCCCGTTGGAGGAGCTGTCAGCCAATTTTACATTACAGTAAAAAGAAGACTCTGTGCAAAGTTTCAGCTCGATAGCTTCAAAACTGAGGGACTAGTTCGCGTAGAAACAGACAGACGGACAGACGGACAGACGGACGGACAAAGCTTACTCGACTCAGCTCTTCATGCTGATCAAGAATATATATACTTTATGTGGTCGGAGATGATTCCTTCTATGCGTTACAAACTTCTGGCCAAATTATAATACACTTTTCAAGTGTATAAAAATAATTATTTAATTATTGTAACAGTTTTTTTTTTGATCCCAGAATAGCTCGTACTTAACTCAAGTAACTCGAAATTTTAAGTATTTACAGAACAGTATTAATTTTATTCCGATTGACCTAGAACTCTGCCAGTAGTTTTTATTTTTATTTTTTTTGAGTGTTGAAATAGGAATGCATTTTGGCTGTACTGGATAACTAATGGTCGAACCTGCGGTATTTCTATTCTTTTTTTCTCAGAGCGGAGGCCACAGCATAAGCATTGACTTTGAACTACGTTGCCGCGTTGTTTGTGTAATGTTTACGGAATGTGTGAGCACAACAGAGAATAGCAAACAGACTTGAGAGGGGGGGACCAAATAGGAGACACAACGAAATGGTAGATAATAGCGGTGGGGCTCTCAGGCACCGACAAACCAACCAACCAGCAAATAAAAGTGAAATATGTACAAATTGGAATGGGTTACGGCGCTGCTAGCGTCGACAGCGACGTGGCGTTGCGGTCGCCTGCTTCAGAACTAACGCCAACGCCAGACCAGAGCTCTGGGATGTAAATGTCGACCGGCTGCGGCGGGCGTTGTTAGTCATTTGAGTTCGTTCGCCTGGTCAACACAAGGAAAAACTACTACTAGAACGCGACGGAAATTAATTTCTAACAGTAGTTCTGAAATTATCCCCACAACCAGAAAACAGAGTGCGTCAAGTTATTACAAAAAATATATACACATATAAGAATCGTGAGCCAATGGATTATTCTCTAAAAAAAACTTAAAAAGTATTTTTAAGAACTGATCTGACGTCAGCGAAATGTTTAAAAAGCATTCAAGCGACATCATTTTTTTTGTGACATGAGGAAATTGATGAGCGCATCTAGATCTAAAAAGTGAATCCAAATTGAATGCGCGATGCCATTTTGGTAGGAAAAACCAAATGCCTACATTTTGCATACATGTTGGTTTATTTGTTTTAATAGTGAACAATATAGTACTTAACCCAAATGTTCCATGGTTGCTTGCACCCAATAAAATTGTTTATATTTTCATGCATGAAAATTGGTTTTACTCCATGCAAGGGCAATATATGGGTTAAGGCCAACTGTTGTAGATAGAGATAATCTAAGTATCAAGCCAAGGACTAATATCAAAGCGCCAATTGTATTATCTGTCATTACCAAACATTAAAGTAGGTTGACATGCACACAATTTATTCCAGGACTGTGTAAACAATATTCCTAATAATTTGGTAACTAACCCCTAGCGGTCTCTTAATTTATTTACAAAAGGTCTTAATGAGCATTTCCAAAGAAACGAACATTACCATGGTTTTTTCATATTGTCACAATTACACAAGACAGCTAAATCAAATTTTGTTCAGTTAATTGAAGGGTTGTTGTTGAGGCTAGATGATTTTTGTGTGTTCAACACAAATCTGCTTTTGGAAATGGTCCACCATGGTAATTTGGGTGCTTTTTTTTGAGGGGAACCCACACTTTTGTTTTGACTTTCTATGATACAGTAAAGCAGTGTTTCTCACGATATTTTCTAGCGAAGATGTAACAATTTGAACACAAAATTACATTAATTTCTTCTACCCAAAATAATGCTATGCAGAAACACAACAGTGGGCTGGTATTTGGTAAAAATTTTAAACAACACGCATTGCATACTTATGGGCGTTACAAAATGTAGTTATTTCGAACATTTGAATTCAAGATGGTATATCTTCGCTTAAAAAAATCATAGAATTGTTTGGGACAATTTATTTTATAGCTAAGAAATGGTACTATACGATAATATTACAGAGTTTTTAAACAAAAGTATAGATTATTTTACTAAATCCGGCTAAAAAGTGTCAAATTTCACATTTTAAGCAGCTGTAAGCGTAAATTATAAAATATCCAGAGGTAATTAATAAAAAATATTCAAAAATGAGTAAGTTTTATTTGAAATCACTCTCACTCACTTTCTAAATGTTCCAATTCTATTTTGGCAACAACTAAAAAAGAAAAATAATTAATTAATTCGATAAATAATAATTTTCCGATGATATTCAAATATTCTGAAATTTTTGTCGATTCTAAAGGGAATAACAATTGATATGTACCTATTAAGTAATTGTTTAACAAGAAAATAACATCTGAATAGTGCTTATCAAAACGTATTCTTACTCTCATATCTGTATGTACTTGTAAACACTTATAACATTTTATCACAACAATTTCTTATTCACTTCAAGAGTAACTAAACAGATATAAAACTAACTAGTCTAATAAAAATAATAGAGAGCAGATTTTGCAATTATATAATTTATACCATGCATGGAAACCGGTCCAGAAGCGACCGGTTAATAGAATATTTGAACAAAGTTCTTGGCAATGGAACATTCAGCATTCTAGTTGACACATTATCCAAGAGATCACTGAAAAATAGGATACTTCGATCGTTCTTAGTCACAAAAAAGAAAAGAATCAAAGTTAATCAAAAGGTTCCGATTATTTTAATACTAAGTCTAAATTTCACTTGACTTTAATGTCATTTATCTCAATCGGACACGGTTGGCTAACAGTGTCGAGTTTCAATGTCATTTACAACAACATCTACAAAAAGGGTGTTGCAGAACTGGTTTTAAATTCAGTTATGAAATGGTTTGGGTATCGAACAGCTGGCATATTAATTCATTGTCCAATCGTAAAGCACCGAAAATTTCTGAGTGGCAAACTACAAAATGTTACAGGCATATTGCCCATGACTCATTTAAAGCAGCAAAATTTTCCACAATTATTGTTGATAAGAAACTTATTTAATCAAGACTTTCAATTTTTTCTGATCGCTAATAAAAAAAAACTTAAGTAAAAATACTGTAGAAAATGTTCATTGTACATGCCAAGCAATTAAAGAGCACCAATTATAGCCAATAGCTGTGATATTCTCATAGCGATCAGTGATTTTTTTAGCCAAAAATTGCTCAATTAATGGAAAACATCCAACACCCCAGTTCGATGCCCATGATTGAAAACTCAATGAATTAAAATAAAACAAGTATCCGCCTTGCCTCTTTGGGCAGTCAACTATATAGCACATATAAAAGCAACAACAACTCGAGATTGGGGAGAAGAGCAGTTGCGAGAGCTTAACAAGTGGCAATAAAATGCTGCCCCAATGGCTGCTCTCATTGTTTATTATTATACATTATTGGCAGTAATCGATTGTTTTATATATTTTTTTCACATCAACAATATACAATGCGTTGCCAGGCTGCCACAAAACAAAACCAAACAAAATACCAAAAAACAAAATGTTTATTTATTTGAATAATTGAAATTAATTTATTCTTTTTTGCCTTAGACTTTGGCCAAGCCCCAGCACCCCCCGGGCCATCGTTGTGGGGTCGCGTGCTTTAAGCAAATGAAAATGTTGATCAATTCCTGTGACAGCATTCATCAACGCATCAACAAAATACAGTAAAAAAAGTCACATTTTATTTTGCTCTTATCAAATTAGTCTAATTAAAAGACAAATGTAAAACGGGGCGTGTTTTAACGCGATGGGATGCGCAGTGGTAAAGAAAGTTATTTTGCACCAATTCCGAAATGTTTTCAGTTTCGTATTCTGAAATAGGTTCTTTATTACTTTTATAAACCAGTGGTTCCAGTTTTTCAATTGATAATAATAAATAGAAAATAATAAATAAAAATGACCCAAAACTGAAAAATGCTCGATGTTCAAAAATGAACAATAGGCTTAGTTCACGGACATTAGGGGTCGTTAAATATTGCATTCACTTGACTGGGGGCTATAGGGGCTGAAGCCCCTTTAACCTTTAGTGTTCGATAGTAAAAATATTTTTAAAATATTTTCTGTAAGATCTAGGAAATCGATTGCTTACGTAAATACATTACACTATAGTCAATTTTATTGGCTTTCAGATAAACATTATTGCGGACTCAGGTGGGGTTGAAAGAAACTTACAAAAGGATGAATTTTCAACAAAAAAAAACAAAAATTAAAACACGTAACTATAAAATTTATCCGAAATCAGTAAAATAAGAAAAGGTCGAAAATAGTCCGTAGTGATAATACACGGGGAAAAAGTAGTACTAGGAGACTTTAATACACCTGTGAATGTGACTTTTGGAATAGTTGAACCATCTCACCTGGTGAAACTATCAAGGTAGATTTTTTTGACTTCTTGTGTTTCTGGGTCCTAATTACCCAAGAAAAGTCGATTTCACCTCTAAATAAAAAACTTCGTGCAGCGCGGCGTAAAATGGGTTAGGAGCTGTCAACAACTGTCAAAAACAAAGCCATCAGCAGTAAATAAATTTACGAACAAAGATCTTTGGAATATGGGTTGAAATATTAAGAACGATCTTTAAACTAAGGTTCCAACTTATTTAAACTAGCCGCCGAATAGATATTCTTGTACACGGCAGGTTTGAATGTGACGGAACAAAACCACGAACAAATTAGCAAATATAGATGTGGATATCACTTATCTGCGCGGACAAGGTTATACAGACAAAACCAGTAACCTTGGACTCAAGATGAGCACCAACATTACCAAAGTCAGTGCACGAACAGTCAGTTGTCCATTTTTGAAACCGCAAAAACTCAAATCGAGTTGATTTTAATTCGTAACATAAGCTGATTTCTAATATTTGGGGCTTCGGAGGGAAATAGGAAACGGCACTCCCGTCCATATTCCATAGGAACAGAAACATCGCTGTACAACAACTTCAGTTACCCGCTCCACCCGCGTTTAGTTAAGAAAATTGTTTTCGGGCACTTAACGAACATCGTATGGAATGGTGCGTTAGCACATTGAGCTATTGCACACATTTGCAAACCCACAAAAAAAAAAAAAAAATTTGTTTGGGCTTGACTGGGATTTGAGCTCTGTATCTCATGCACTCAAGGTATGGACTAATGCGATAGCCCATTCAGACGTTGTACAGTTTTGCAGGGAAAGTGTCACAACCAGAAATGTATCGGTCGCTAAAAACTTGCAACTGGTTGCACTTCCTATCCAAATTCATGTATTGAAGTCGTCCATTTTACACAGGCATGTCATAGGAATGTGACAATTGTCCCCGGCAGCAGCCATTTGCAACCAGTTTAATGCCAGATGGCATAGGCGGGAGAGAATTGTCCCATCTAGCAGCCATTTGCAACCAGTTTAATGACAAATGGCATATGTGCAAGAGAATTGTGCCCTCCAGCAGCCATTTTCAACCAGATAAATACCAGTTGACCCTTGGGTGTTCCTTAGTCTGTTTATATCGCTGCCCAGTATAGTGGAAGTTTATAGACATCTGGAGGTCAACTCAATCATTACCGATTCGTTTGCAACCAGCTGAATTACAATTTAATTACAACTACAGCAAATAAGTATTTAGCAATTTTCCTACCAGTTTAATTCTACATGTATTCCAACTAGGTGTATGACAGTATTTTTTTGTTACTAGTTGACAATTTCACTGCAGGGTAGTTATGGTTTGTTGAGCTGACAAGAGAGAGATCAAAAAGAGAGCCAACTCGCTCTCTCTCTTGTATATCTCTCTGTTGAAAACCGGTTTTGTTGTTTTTAAAAGCAGAGTTCCCCAACGATAGCCCCGGGGCCACAAAGTTACTTGCCAATTCTTACCGAATGCTTGCCGAAGTCAACCTTCATTGTGTGTTAGAGAGAGACACAGTCACGTTTTCGCGCTCTCTGCTTGCGGATCCCTGGTTTAAAGCAAATATTATCCGATTGAGAACAACTTTACTCATTCCAGAAACATTTGGAACATTTGTTCTCAAGACTTTTAAAACCATCTTGTTCTTATTTTAAGTTGAAGGCAACTCATTTTCTGAACAAGTTTTTTCCTTTTGTGTATATAAACTTCGGTCGAACCAAATTTAGCTTTCCTATATTTTTTTTTACTATGTTGGTCTACCTCTAACCACCGTTTTTTCTATGTCGACAATAATTTTGAGTTAAGTATCTTGTTGGCACAATGAAGAATGTCTTTGTCACAATGGAGTTAACTTAATGAAGGATGTCTTACTTGCAATGCAATGTTCACCGATTCACACAAACATAACTTCGGCTCGCATTTGCATAAAATCACGACTGACTTCGGCTCATATGATCTGTGGATGGCCGCCTCTGTTCAATGTTAAATCTTCTTTACGAAGGCAAGCCAGCCTTAGCTTCGGCATGCGTTCGGACAATAGAACAGGGTGCCCAAGTATTCCGAAGACACGATAGTTGTTGAATACTGCTTTTATATTGCCCATAACAAAAAAAAGAAAAAACAAAAATATCGTGCTAGCGCGCCAACCTAACAACAACATCATATGTGCCTCTTTTCTCCGATGTCTCTTTAAACCGAATGCAACAACAAATTGCTTTGCGTACGGCCGAACGCTTTTCGCTATCAAGCAGATCTGCGTCAACGACCACTCACACACAAACAGAAATCGGGTTTCTTTTTTTCTTATGTTAGCAGAAATATATTTAGTGCATTTGTATTAGTACCTGTCTTGGGCGCCCCTGCATTAGAATGTGAAGATGAGTAACGCCATACGATGCTTTTGCACACGATTTTTCGGTGCTGGCTTTTTAACTGGCTTTTGGCTCTCTTGAAATTGTTTCAAAAACCAGAGAGAGAGAGAGTCAGCCCCCTTTTTTGTACGCATACAGCGACAGCCGACGACTGTAAGTGTGCTCACGTATTCTCAAGCATTACTCACACAAGCAAGTGCATTCTATTTTTAGATTTTTACGCTCTCAACTTTGTGCGAGCGGAGAGAGCGCGATTTTCGTCGCCACCAACAAAATTGCTGCATGGTGCAAAACCAAAATATGGCCGTTCGGCATCTTAGAGATTATATTGGTCTTTGGTTCGGATGTGTCGTGTATGTGTAAACTGTCAAATCTCCTCGGCCCGAACTGTTCAACTTTGATATGAAAAAAATAGCCATTGATTTATTCATTCATTATGTTTATGTGTTTGAAATGCTTGCGAGGTTCGGGATATCCGAAATATGCACAGTTTTATCAGTGAACAATTTTTTCACACAGTCTGATAAAAAAAACACAACTTTTGAAAGACAAAACACATAAATTCTCAGGGGTTTTTGTAAATATTTTCTCCCCACTTATATGCTCAGAAACATTAGAAGATATGTTCAAATCAAATTCCAAAAGAAATCCGTAGTCTAAGTAGGAAATGCGAAATTGCGTGTAACTCTTAATTTTGTAATGATAGGATCGCAAAAGTTGTTAAGTCTAAGCAAACAGATTTAAAATTGAATTGAATTAAAATACATAAATGCGCGGGAATAAAAAGAAAAATTAATTTTGGAATTTGAGTTGAGAAATCCTCGCTTATATGGTCGGGCAAAAAAAAACCGCTTTAACAAACGTTCCGAGGGTAAGACTCTTTTGGTATTGATTAATAAAGGGTGAATCATTAACAGTTTTTTTTTTAATTAAAAATAAACACAAAAATGGAATTGGATGGTGTTTATTATGAGCTGAAAGAAATATCGTTGACATTTACATTTTAGGAATAATTTCATTCAAATGTTAACGCAACTACTCTGTAAACGGTCCATTCGGATGGTCCAATTTTGGAGCTCTCCTTCCAGCATTGGATAGGGTATCTCGGAAATTACGCGAATAATTTGAGCTTCCAAGTCTTGAATCGTAGCTGGTTTACAGACGAAGAATTCACGTAACTCCACAGGAAGGAGAGTCACTTCGGGCTGCTCATCAGCCCAAATGCGACAATTTTATTTGTTGACGTATCCATTAAGTCAGCAATATGCCTCGTCGCTGAACAAAATTTTGCGCGAAAACAGCGGATCTTCATTGAGCTGTTGCAGAACCGTTGTTGAACGTTGTTGCGGTGTAAGTCTTTTCATAATGATTTGTCAAACAAATATAAGATGACAGAACGACAGCAGTCACGCATAATATCTGAAAAAAAATATTGAAAAAAATCCTTTAAATGAATCATACGGAAGCAGTCAATAGGATCCATAATGGAAAAAATCTATTGGATAAACAACCACCAGGACATCCAAGAAACAACATGTTACGTTGTTTATTTTTTCGATATTCTTCTTTACCCAACCAAACCGTTTTCTTCAGCATTTTTGAAATGGCAACGGTAAATATATTATTCTTTTTTATTTATTATTAAAGAAAGAAAGTTGATTGCTTCTGGAGAACCCTACCGCTAATAGCTGAAAAGATTTTCTTATTAAGAACTTTTAAAAATACTCCGTATTACAATATAAGTGACATTTAATAATTTTGTTAGCTTCTGAATTCAATAGTGCTGTAATTGAAAAGAAATAGTTTCCTTTCTATAAACATTAGTCATTTGATCACAACCAAAACAATGAAAATGAACCAGCTGGACGTAAGATTGACAATGAAAATAAGTCTAGAATTACACAGACTAGCAGTGCCTGGCGACTGTTCTCTAGAGAATTGCACTCGAAGCTAAAACAACTCAGTAAAATAATTTATTCGCAGAAAAATAGTTTTTTCTAACAAAACCAAAAATTTCTAAAAACATCATATTACTGTAACCTTTGAGTTCACTATCTTCTTGTTTATATGTGCCTGTATATGTATATCTTATCAATTCATTTGAAGTACCCACTCTCTGGTTATTATTGCTTGCATAAGCGGGGTGAGTCTTCCTTGAAGACATCAGTTAATCATCCAATATTAAACACCTGGACAGGTGAACCGTAACGCTACTTAACAATGAATCATCGCCAAAACCCCAAATCAATTTTATATATTACTGTTTATTTATCAGTTCCGAAAAATGTTGAATGAACGAAGTATGGTAGCCATTCCCAGACGGCCATTAAGATAGCTCAGACATGTGTGCCAGGTGTGCCAGATGGCTAACGCTTATCATCAGAGTTATGAGCATTTATTGACTTCAGCTCGATGGCCAAATAATATTTGTCAGCCCTTTTTGGTCTGGCTGGTTTATTTTTTATTTTTTTGTGGTGTTTTGGTTTCCGATAAAGAAGACGCGAAGTGCTATTGTAAGAAATCCAAACCGATAATGACTGAGTATGTTTTCCCTCGAAGCGGTAAAATTTTACAGTGTTAGTTTGTTTTTTGGCTATTACTCATATACAATAAGTTTTACGTTGTTTTACTAAGTAAATATTAGCAAAAGTCTTATGGTTTCCCCTAAAAGGCAGCATCATGGTACAGCATAAAATAATAATAATATATATGTACGGGTGACATATTTCAGCTAAACGAGCAACTTCCAGTGATATTCAATCCCTTGATCTATTCGGCCACTTCTTTTGATTTTAAGACAAATTTGCTCAGTCAGCAAACTTTTGGCGCATCTTTTTGTTTGTACAATAAATAAATAAAACGAAATTTTTTTTTTTTTTAAATTTTTCAAAAACCCATTTTCCGAACGAACATTTTGTATGGCAGCTACAAGAAGTAGTCATCCGATTCGGTCGGTTCCGACATATTAGCAGCGTGCAGTAAAAAGAAGACTCTGTGCATAGTTTCAGCTCGATAGCTCCAAAACTGAGGGACTAGTTCGCGTAGAAACAGACAGACGGACAGACGGACGGACGGACAGACGGACAGACGGACGGACAGACGGACGGACAAAGCTTAATCGACTCAGCTCGTCATGCTGATCAAGAATATGTATACTTTATGTGGTCGGAGATGATTCCTTCTATGCGTTGCAAACTTCTGGGCAAAATTATAATACACTTTTCAAGTGTATAAAAATCCGAAATTAGATAACGACATGCCCACCAAAACGTAATTTGCGGTTTTGCACAAAATTTTTTGTTAATTTTATAAACAATTTCAAAAATCGACAAATACGAAAAAATGGAAAAAAGGGTTTTTTAAAAAACGGGATTTCTCAGGTTTGGTTTATCGGACAGCTCTCAAATTGATATTGGTGAAAAGTATTTTACTGTATCTAGTCAAAATATAATTTTTACAGATTTTTAAATTGTTTAATAATATTAAGTAATTGTTGCTAAAAATTATTTATAATTTTTCTAAGTGTTAACCACCATGATATAGCTTCTAAGGATAAACAATTTATTGCCCTAAATATAACTTAAATTTTGGTGTTTTCAAAAAGATGGAGACTTTTATGGTTTAAAAGTTATGAATTTTTGAAGTTATAAACAAATAAAACGAGAAAGGCAAAGCTAACTTCGTCTGTACCGAAGTTTTGATACACTTGAAATAGCTTGTCTCAACGGTTAGCGACTTCGACCAAACTTCGCAGATCAGCTTTAAAACATTACATATTACCCATGACCGTGTTTGAGAGCAGTTATATTGAGAGCAAAACAGTTTTTCTCACTAAAATCCATTTTCCGACCGAACATTTGTATGGCAGCTACAAGAAGTAGTTATCCGATCCGGCCGGCTCCGACATATTAGCAGCGTGCAGTAAAAAGAAGACTCTGTGCAAAGTTTCAGCTTGATAGCTCCAAAACTGAGGGACTAGTTCGCGTAGAAACAGACAGACGGACAGACGGACAGACGGACGGACGGACAGACGGACAGACGGACGGACAAAGCTTAATCGACTCAGCTCCTCATGCTGATCAAGAATATATATACTTTATGTGGTCGGAGATGATTCCTTCTATGCGTTGCAAACTTCTGGGCAAAATTATAATACACTTTTCAAGTGTACCCAGGTTTATACACCTTGCAAAGGGTAAAATATTAAAAAAAAAAGTTGAAAAAGGCAGAAATATTCATTTCCGACCCTATAAATATATATATTCTTGATCAGGAAGTGACGTTGGTCGATTGTCCGTCTGTCTCGTCTGTTTCTGTTTCACGCGAACTAGTCTCTCGGTTTAAAGCTATCGAGCTGAAATTTTGCAAAGTCTTTTTTACTGCACACTGCTAATATGTCGGAACCGACCGGATCGGATGACTATATCTTATAGCTGCCATAGGAACGATCGGTGGAAAGTGGGTCTTTGTGAAAAAAAACTTTTTTGTTTTTAATGTTAACGTGTCTCACATCAGCGATTATTAATATTATGCGCTTTTACAAAGATTTGGAAGTTTTGGTCAAAGTCGGATGACTATATCATATAGCTGTCATAGGAACTATCGGTCGAAAAGTGCGTTTTATTTAGAAAAATTGTTTGTTTTATCGCTGGCGTTGTTAAACTCTGATGTATTAAAACATTTGCAAGGGTATAAAAACTCGGCAAAGACGAAGTTAACCTTCTCGTTGAAAAGCTTGATAAATTTAAAGCACAATGGCCAAGTTTTAGTCACATAGCTTTGAAACTGACTACGCCGCGAAGCATTCTTTAAGGGCATCTTTTTATTTGTTTATAACTTCAAAAATTCATAACTTTTAATTATAAATTATAAATAATTTTTAGCTAACAATTACTTAATATTATTAAATAATTTAAAAATCTATAAAATTATATTTTGACTAGATACAGTAAAATACTTTTCACCAATATCATTGAGAGCTGTCCGAGAAACCAAACCTGAGTTTTTAAAAAACCCTTTTTTTTTCCATTTTTTCGTTTTTGTCGATTTTTGAAATTGTTTATAAAATTATCAAAAAATTTTGTGCAAAACCGCAAATTACGTTTTGGTGGGCATATCGGGAGCTAATTTCATTTTTTTTTAATTAAAATGAAAAATAAAAATTTTTTTGACTGTTCGGTTTATAAAAGAATGACCGCATATCCTAAAGATCTAAGATTTGGCATAGACCTTCGTTTATGAATGAAAATTTGGTAAATTTGACCGCGAAGTGGGTGAAAATGCTAAATGAAAGTTTGTATAGGCTAAATGAGCAATGCCAGTTTGTCAAAAGAAGAAAACTAACAGGGAGTACAAACACTAACAACAATATACACTAACTGAAACAGTAGCAAAGGAATAACAGTTTCGCTGTCAATTGTTCCCACAACAATTCAGTTCTCCTGATCAACGGGCTTTTATCAGCTATGAACTCGAAACTTTCTATGTACAAGATAAAATGAAGCCAATCATATTAATATCTGACAGCTCCATTTCTACTATTTCTTAAAATCCTGTATATATTTGTTAGTAGGTAGTATGTGGGCAAAAAATAACTGGAATTCGTTTATAAATCAAAAACTCCCATTATTTAAATCCAATTTAAGAATCATGCTGCAGAGTCCTCTTCTGGTATAGCCTTCAATTTCTTCTTTGTTTCGATTCAAAACGGAGTCCACGGAGCGGTCTCTTGAGCTTATGCAAATAGCCAGAAGTCACATGTTGATAGGCGAATACAATTTTTGGTACCAATCAAGATTTCACTATTGTGAGGCCAAAATGGTCATAATGCTTCCATCTGTGCGTTACATATATACCCACTGCAAGGGTATAAAAACTGATCACTTTATATTTGAAAATAACTTCAAATACTTATATCAGATTGGTTGTGCAGTATCAGGGGACAGATAATACAATAGCTGAGCTCAACTAACAGCTGGATGATTTCCACACGGCACTTGGCACTGCGATAAACTCAGCAAAGAGGCCACCTCAATTGAGGATTGTGATAAGACACAGGAACAGATATTGGCCTGTACAGTTTACATTGGCTATAAATATGGAACTATGACTGGGTACAGAGTGTTCAGCCAGACAGTGGCCAGTGGTAAACACGTGAGAGATCATCAAATTTCACACCGCTTTTAGTACACCGTTTTATTTCCAATCTCAATGCTCTGTTTATAGTTGCCATTATGACCGTCTTAAACTTCAATTAGCAAGTGGCGTTGCTTACTCATCATTATTCTCAACTCTCATTCCAGACCAAACAACGCCGAACAAACACCATGTGCCTTTCCACACCCGTGCCTGGCCAGACGGCAACACAATCAGATGGCAGTGTTGCACCCACCTCAAGTAATGGTACCTGCACCCTGGGCGAAAGTTGTCGCTCTAGGGATCGAGTCGAACTCAAATACAGAGGACCATCAAATGGTCAAGCCATAGATGCTACACATACCAAAGAACCTGAGCGAAATGTAGATGATAATTTAGGTTATAAGGAGGAGAATGCTGTATACAAGGAGAACGAAACAAAACAGGCATCAAAGCTGGATGAGGCTACGCAGGAGGAGAATGAAGAGGAGGAGGTTTATGTACCAAGAATCAGATGGCCTGATCTGGGTGCCCAGGCATTTCTGCACGGTGGAGCTCTCTATGGCGTTTACCTGCTGCTATTCTATGCCAAACTCTATACATTCCTATGGGGTATGTACAAATATTTATATATATAGAGACGTGCCTTATTAGGCAGCTGTAATTAACATGTGTAGAGTAAATAGATTTATTTGTTTATACTTGCCTGAGCGTTTCGATTGTTTGCCATAATTACTTAAAGCGACATGAAAACATTAAGTTTTGTGCGACGATCAATTATGGTTTCCTTTTAGCAAGTACAGTGAACAAAATCTTCGAGTTCATGTTGTGGCTTCACCGCTAAGTATTTTACCACAAGGGAAAGAAACAAATCAATGGAAACACATAAAATCAAAGTAACAGCTTACTTTTCGGACCATGAACTGAACTTTGATCTACGATCTTCCGACTTTTGATTCACCAAACCACTTGAGCACCAAAAAGCTTAAGAAATCGTTTGAATTCAATCCCGAAAAACAGCATTGTGAGCTTTAAGATTTCATGTAGGATAAATAATACCTTTCAGCACGACTGTTAAATTAAACATTTATAGCTTAATATTTTGCCGCAATTTAATCAATATTCTTTACTTGCAAGCAATCTATCTTTATATCTGAACTGAGTCGGTTGCCAGCGTTACAAAAGTCACTTGCAGTTAGTTTGGTAATTTGAAATTGAAATGTGTAATTAAAAGTAAGTGCATACGGGAGCTAATAGTTCACGGACAGTTTAAATTTCAATACCTATTTCGTTACAAACGAGAGCTGGTACTTATTCAGATTGCCTTTAAAGTTTGCTCCCATTTATATTTATTTGCAGTGAAGGCTACGTTACTTCTATTGCTAATAACTCTACTATTGATTGCAGAATAGAAGTATAATAAATAAGATTTCTCTTTATAAATCAAAGCTGCTTTTATTCTAACTGACAAAAATTTTGACCATACCCTTTGTACCTTTTACCTGGATTAGATTCGCTTAACTAAAAAACCTTGTGGTTTGGATTCAGTTACCAATTTTGTTGTGCTTTTGAGACAGATTTATATGGATTCTTAATTTTGGCTATTGTCTGTCTTTAGAATAGATTAAATAGATAAATTAAAATATAGGTTATGTTTTGTAGAGCTTGGTATTTGTTAGAGAACTCATTAATTTTGTGGTACGGTCGCTCTGCTTTCTTTTGTGCTTGCTTTTTACACAAAAAAACTATTTTTGTACCCTATACCAAAGACTTATAGATATTATGGATGATTCATGTGAAACAAAAAACTATTGTTTTTGGGAGCTGACATTGGATCCCAATTTTCGCTTCTCGCTGCCCTTACGAGGATATAAATATTGAAATTTAGCTAAACGTTTTATTAATTAGCCATACGGCTGAGAGCAAAGATTTATAGATTTGCGCATGTGATGCAAAAGGCGATTTTTCTTGGGAATGGATCCCAAAAAAAAAGTTTGTATGAGATGCGCTATCTCTACATATTATAGTGTCTTTGCCTGTACCCATTGAAAATGGGTAAAAAGAAATCAGGAAGCTGTGCAAATGTATGTAACATGGAGAAGGAAACATTTCCGACGTATATATATTCTTGATCAGCTCCCGAGTCGATTTAGCCATGTCCGTCCGTCCGTCTGTCTGTATGATCGCGTAGATATCAGAGACTATAAAGATGTACTACGTTTATGCATACAAAAAAAGCATGATTGCCGATCCTGATTTTTTTAAAAATATACACCAAAGACATGGTTTTTTACAATTTGACTATCAGGCCTGTTCCGAATCCGAACGATTTCAAAAAGTAAAAAACGAAACGAAAACAAACGTTTTAGTATTTGCGATCCCAAGAACGATTTGGTTACGTTTTTACTTTTCGAACTCGGTTTCGAAGTCGGTTTTATAAACACTGTTGGTGCCCTCGCGAGTGTTTGTGTATATCGACAGCAGCAGAGTTGTCACCATCTCCACCATTTTAATTCACAAAGCTCTTATAAACTTAAATATTTTTAGTTAAAACAGTATTTAATAAAAATTGAAGAACAAATAGTTTAATAATAAAAAAATAGAAAAAGTGCTGAGAATACTTTAATTTATAGAAGAATAGCAGCTATCGATTGACGATTGAAACAACTAAAAGTAAAGTGGAATAGAACAGCTCGGTTTGAAAACGACCGCTTTTGCTTTTCACGCAATATTTTATAGATGTTTGTAAAAAAAATGATTTTTAAATACACTTAAACTGTAAACCTTATATAGTGATGTAAACGATTATAAAAAGTTAAAAATTAAGACATTTATAATGGATTTATTTAATTTTAATACAAATTTATGAGTAAACGAAAACGACAATTTTGACGATTTGAATTAGAACAAATAATCGAGACAATTGTCGTTTCATGGAACACCTGTATGGTTTTCTGACAGCTGTTCTGTTAGTTAATTGTGTTTGGACTTAACTAGAAGCCACTGGACAACAGCAGAAACGCTGAGCAAGGTACAAGGCTACAAGGTACTATGGTGCTACCGTAAAGATAAGTGAACGAGCTATACGAAGAGTCTAGTGACTGACACCCCATTTGACGACACAATTAATATATTTTGAGCCAGACACGGTCAAAGAGTGACAAGGAATAAGAGTAAGGGAGCGTGATTCGTAAACATAAAGTTGAGTCAAAAAAAATAGGATACAAGTCATAGGACACGAAAAAAGACAAGAGTTTCATTGCGATATCCCACTTAACGTTTTAGGTCTTTGTGCGCTCCTTTTCAATCAAAATATTAGATACGAACTTTGTGTTCGCCTATGCCGCAGAATAAGAAAACCATTCCTATTTTTTTTCCATTTTTTTTGCATTTTTATTTTTTTTTACAATTCATAGTGATTGTGCAAGTGTGCCCACCTTATTTGAAAATTTTCATAAGCGTCACTCAGCGAAATATCAGGTTTTTATAAAGATGCATAAACAGGCGCATGGGGGACCATGATACTGCTAGCATAAACGTATTAATAAAGACACAAATTTTTGCATGTACGGACGCCGATAAGAAAGTTAACTTATACCATCTTAAAGGATTACTTTTAGGGTGTACATTATAAATTAGCGAGCCCGATTCCAACGAAGCAATGCGTATCATGGGACTAAACTCTTAAGCCTGTCCATTCCGGAAAGTGCGAGGTGGGCGCAGGTCGCGGGATTCCATGGGCCATGTCCGCATGAACGCACTAGACAGATACTACCGACATAACAGTTAAAACCATTTTGAGTGACCATTCGCTAAACTCAAGGGACCGTTCGTTGGACACCGTTTTGAATCGATAAAAGAGATAGAACCCGAAACGAAGAAGGAATTGAAGACTGTACCGGAAGAGAACCTCGCAGCATGTTTTTAAAGGCCTATACTCAGATGAGATAAATTTTTAGTTTGGTACGATATGTCACATGAATAGAAACAATGGCAGCAGAATAATTGATCCCTCAGCAGGTATCAGAAAAAAATGTT
Organism: Lordiphosa stackelbergi; assembly: GCA_018904235.1. Classification (NCBI taxonomy): domain Eukaryota; kingdom Metazoa; phylum Arthropoda; class Insecta; order Diptera; family Drosophilidae; genus Lordiphosa; species Lordiphosa stackelbergi. The sequence continues at coordinate 3,645 of JAEIFU010001660.1, read as the reverse complement.
GCATCTAGTAGTTTTTAGTGTTGCGAAGGATCGTACCAAACTTTAAAATGTAGCATACTATTTCTTTGATACATGCTCCTGTATCATGATAACTCAAATTGGCTGTTATGATGCCGCATTACTTAAGTTTAGTAGGAAGATTACTGCAAATTTATAATTGATCATGGAGCATGTTGTTCTGCTGAACACGGTCATTTTTGTACAGCTTTGAAATATGAATAAGTTTGCAAAGGCATCTTATTTGTATGAAATTGTTTTTATTTATGCACAAATATCGTACCAAACTAAAAATTTAACTCATTTGAGTATAGGCATTAAAATTGAAAAAAAAAAAAAACATTGGCACAAGTGAATTGCATTCGGGGGACACTACTTTGAGGGGAATGTAATAATTTTACAAGAATAAATAAAGATTTTTTGATTTATAAACAAACTCCCGGTATTTTTCCGCACTGTAGTATAGCAATCCGCATTGTTTTGAGTTCCTAAAAGTTTGGGAAGTATCAAATGGACGATAGTCCATTTATGCGCAGGAACGGCCGCAACCGTGATGCGCACCACTTCAGTTTAGTTTGTGTGGGGCCTCACTTCAAAGATATCTTGAAAGCCACTTAGTGTAGGGCCAAAATTTGCTTTGGTCTAGAAGTGAACAGCGCAGAACAGTAGAAATTTTGCAGTAATATACGATTTCGCATATACATATATTTAGTAAATATTATTTTCATATTGTCTTGGCTATATTAAAAAAATTTTTCAATGGTCATAGTACCTTTTAGTCAAATGTTATAACTTCAAACCAAGTCTACACCAACTTCTTAAAAATTAAACATGTAGACAAGGGCTACAGTACGTATGAGTGATAAACTTTGAATCCAAGTCGCAGACCCTAAAACTATTTTTTTTGTTATGCCTTTTTTATACGAAAACGCATCGTTTAAGAGGGTATCGTATGGCCTTACATTTTTACATACATAAAATGTCCGACCTAATTTACATACCGTATGCCGTACCCAGATCAAGTTGGTTTCAGATTTGCAACATTTCCCCCTCCCCCCTTAAACCGCACAAACTGCGTTTGTGCATGTGTGTTTTGTATGTATGTCTTAATAGTACAGGGTATTTCCAAGTCGGTCCACACGACTGCAACGCTCTTACTTGTTTCTTTTATGACTTTGTAATCAACTCTGAAGGGTCGTTAAAATATTGCTGATAAAAAAACTACAAATCAATCAATATTATGTACGTTTATAGAATTTCTTTGAAATGCTTTATATATATATAGCTTTTTGGTGCACCGTGTAATAGCCTTTATACGCCCACCAATTTTCTACAAAATTTTTAGTATAGATTAGGAATTAGCAAAGTCAATCAAACACTTCACACTTAAATAGAAAATTAATTAATATATTAAATATGGGCATATAGCTCTTCAATAGCCCTACAATTGGTGCAAAGATTGATTTTGGTCAAATTTTTGTTTTCGAGATAATTGCGAAAAAACAAGACATTCGCATGGGACAAAAAGAATAGTGGTTTTCGCAGGCAACCATTCAAACGCCGTTTTCAGTGAACTGTGAGGCAATATTTTAATGTGGTTTATTTTAGAATGTTGTGCACTCATGTCTCTTAAATATGGTTTATAAAAATAAATTATAGTTTTTTCAAAATGTAAGCTTAACCTATCTTTTCGCAAGGGACAGTTTGTTCCACCATTATATTTATGTGGTTTCTGCCATAATGCGAAGTCAATACTTAAAGTAAATTGCATTCCCAGAGTCTCTCATGGCTTTGGTTCGTTTGGGGGTTCGAAATTGCATCTTCTTAAAGGGCAAAGTGCCGTTAATCAAAGTTTAGAAAAGTCAAGTTACACAGTTTTCCAAAGCCTCCACAATGCAGAATGAACTTTGACTGGCGACCAATTAAATTTAACGAACCTTTCAATTGCCCGTTGTTATTCAGTTTCAAACGGTGATCGAGACGATTGCGCATATTGGACAATGAACCAAGTGACGCATAAATAAATATCTATACCCGAAAACTATGCCTCTTATTTATAGATCTAGTATTATGTCATTCAGTGCGCAAGTCAAGCGACGCAGACAATGGAACTCAACTGTTGATTAACTGTCTTCTTTTTTTTCAGTGGTGATGACAATTTGGGTCTCTGGTATTGGCATTACGGCTGGAGTCCATCGTCTTTGGTCGCACAAGTCCTACAAGGCAGCATTGCCTCTGCGCATATTATTGGCGTTTGCCTTCTCCATAGCGGGACAGGTTGGTGTCGAAATAGTGCTAGCATGTGTTTTGCCAGTTTATTGCCATATTCTTTTTTAATTCACAGCGCGACGCCTACACTTGGGCATTGGATCATAGAATACACCACAAGTTTTCGGAGACTGATGCCGATCCACATAATGCCAAACGAGGCTTCTTCTTTGCCCATGTGGGCTGGTTGTTTCTTACCCCACATCCGAAGGTGGCCGCCAAGCGTAAGGTCATTGATATGTCCGATCTGGAGGCAGATGCGGTCGTCATGTTTCAACGGAAGTACTACATACCGCTCTTTGCTCTCTGCTCGATCATTTTGCCTGTGCTGGTGCCCTGGTACTTTTGGCAAGAGGATCTCTGGATGTCCTTCTGGATTAACTTTAATATGCGTTTCACCTGGACGCTAAACGTGGCCTTCTTTGTGAACAGCGTGGCACATATGTACGGCAATAGGCCATACGACAAGTAAGTTTTTTGAAGCAGATTCCGTTGATGGCTTTATTGATAATTTTAAATTGTTTCTGCAGAAATATTATGTCCAGGGAGGCACCCATTGTGTCGCTATTAGCTATGGGCGAGGGTTGGCACAACTATCACCATGTATTCCCATGGGACTACAAGACGGGGGAGTTTGGCACGTACACCCTGAACGTGACCACAGCCTTTATCGATTTTTGCGCTCGCCTGGGCCTGGCTAGTGGACGTGAGTATTCGTTGTTATCCCAAAGTTGATGGCTAATTTGTGCATCTGCAGGCAAATCAGTATCTCCCGACATGATTAAACGGCGAGCAGACAAATGTGGAGATGGCACACGTTTTCTCAGCGACGAGTATGCCCACAAGGATCAGGTCTGGGGCTTTGGCGACCGTGATCTACCCCGGGAGGATTTAGCCGAACTGGCTAAAATGCATAATTGAATGCAATTGTTTATTGAACAGATTGAAGCTGTGTTTTTGTTTTAGTTTTAAGTTGTAGTTGCACCCCCCTTCCCTTAATCATCATTCTATTCATATGTTGGGGATTAGAATAAATTATTGTTGTAATGTCATCAGTATGAGGACTTTGCATATTAAAAAATCATAGGGCTGGGCTAATTTTGGATTTAAATTTCACAGAAATGGTTCTTTTTTAAAGAATCGTTTCTGGGGAAGTTATATGATATGAAGAACCGAGTTCTGAGTATTGTGAGATTTTTTCCAAAAAAAAACTAACTATACAGTTCGGGTTCTGTAAGGCCAATCTCCTTGTTGTTTAATATGTAGACTTACTATTATATAATAAATTGTATTTAATAAGCTTAAACCCACACGATCGAAAATGTTTTTTTTTTTTGATGAATCAGTCTATACATATTTTTATTTTATAAATCTGACTCT
>JAEIFU010001659.1:0-61830 GCA_018904235.1 Lordiphosa stackelbergi | reverse complement strand
ATTGCTTACAAATTCCAAGTTTTAAGAAAATATTTCATTTCATTTCAATAATAATACAAACATGGATTAATGTTTTTTCATGCCCTAAAAGTTCTGGGAAAGATAACAATATATTTATGAAACCAGCTTAAATAAAGCAATTAAATTTTTACAACAAACAATGTAGTTGTTAAAACACATACTTGCATACTTTCAGGTGCCAATAGTAAACCAAATTACGTTATAGCTGTCGGGTATATGAAACACATTTAAAGAATAATAAATACGTTTGACCGCAGCGGCTTCTTTTTAGTATAAAGCCAGTAGACTGATCAGATTACTAAAAATTTAAATGGTCCACTTTGAGTGGTAAGTCAGCAATGGTATTTCGATTGTTTTAACCACAATTTAAACACAGAGTAAACCAGTGGTTTTGTGGTTGGTTTTGGAACGCACGTACTAGCGGCAAGCAGCAAGTTTTTAAAACCAATATTGTTTTACAATATTATTGATTCAAGCATTCAAAGTGAGGCAGGAACTGTAGCGGTAGCAGCTGTTAATTATTCAACAGTCTTCTTGAGTTCCCTTGATGTGGCCGGGATTCTATCGCACGTAGTGCAAAATCTCCATCACTAATTCTAATTATCATGTTGCGAAATACTTATCAAAGATGCAGAGGCACGCGGCTTGCAGTTAAAAAAGGTTATAATTGCCGAGAGGCGGGCACTGATCTATTTTATGCAAGCTTGCGTAGAAGAGAAATTTCGAACCAAGTATATGCCACTAGAAAAGTAGAAGTTATTTTGACAAATTTTTACCTTACAAATAGAAGGACCAAAGAGAGTTATATTTCTATCATTAAGCATGTGCTTTTTGTTATTTAAAAGAAATTATTTCTTTATTTGATAAATCATACTTGTATATTTATTATTGGCTTTTAAAAATAATTCGATTTAATTGATTTTCACGCTTGTTGAAGCATATGACAAATCTTATCGAAAAGTTATTTATTGCTGCCTGTAGGGATGCTGAGATAATTTCCTCAATTAACGTTAAAATGGAAAGCATTTAAATTTATTGGTTTTTGTTTTGTGAACTTCCGGTTTAATTCAAGATCAGAAGTGAAATTGGCTTATAACCATCCTCTGTATAGTCCTTCATATGTGCATAAATACTTTTAGTCCGAAAATTTTATGTGAGCGTGATTAACTCTACAAAATTTTGCACACATAATCATTCGTCGCCAACAATAAAATCTACGATGAAGACCACCAAAACATATTTGCATAGGCATGGAAGTGAAAGAGTAGAGAAAAACATACGAAGTTGTTGTTTGCAATTTACTTTGGCTTTTCTATGCCCAAAACAACCCGAATCCCGAAGATCTTGTGGTTTTTAGGGGGCCTAGGTGTTGGACCATTGGACAGTTCGCAGGTTGCGGAACGCGAAAGGCCTTCCCATGGAGATTAGCTGTAAGGAAGTGGGTTTACCCACAAATAAAGCAGTCCCGGAACAGCCAGCGGGGTGCTCACGCCGCAATGAGGCGCTTTGTTTCTTTGCTGCCCTGCTATAAGTAGACGCACACACACCCCAAATCCTACAGTGGGAAGGTATTGCCCCTTTTCTAACCCACAGATCTCACCCAGGGCCAGACTAAGGTGTCATTTGGACCCGCACCGAGAGACAGCCTAGCTAGGAAGCCCGGGTAACAATAGTTCAGACTCAAAGTGGACGCCCCCTTTTCTAAGTAGCCTTGTCACTGTGGGCATGGACAGGTGGTCGACCATCTGGAAGCACCAAGTAAAGTATTTTCAAGCATGAATAATAGTAACGCATTTCAAAATAAGGATATCCTTTTCCTACCGCTGCAGCGCTCTGTCGCGAGACTGTCTGAGGAGAGGCAGATAGACGAGAATCGCACAGGCCTCGTTAGAGATGCAAACGCACAGGGGCAAAATCCCATCAAGGGGTCATTACCGGGCTCCTACTGTAAGGAAGAATTTGGGAACAACGAGGGACCATCCCCTCCCCCCGAGGGGGAACACAGCCGACCTCCTCCAAACCATATCAGTAGCCCAGAGCCCACGAAACTCCTGACCTATGTACGGGAAAAGGGGTGCTAAGGGAGTTGTAAGCTCAGTGGGGCGGCATAATAGACCAGGATTGATCGCGGTGCGCTGTTTCCCAACAACAAATATTGAAAACAATCGATTCTCTAATGGATGTATATTTGCCAGCTCTAACCCACCATACGCTTCTCCAACGGGAACACATCCCACCGTCCATAAAGCACCTCACACTTGGGGACGAACGTTCCAAGGAGGATTCTTACATACAAGAGCACAAACCATACAGACAATACCTAGAACCCTCGAAAATCCTGATGAGGAAAAGGGCTTCTAGGAGAGTTGTAAGCTCAAAAGGCACAATAGACGAAGTCGAGAGCTACATTCTCGGTTTCTCTCAGTGTCATTCATATATTTGTTTTCTGTGCGGTTTGTAAAGAATAGGCGGTCTAAAGCTTAACAAAAAACTCTCTCTCTGTATTATCCAAAATTTTGGTTCTAGGTTGTAAAATAAAATAAATGTAGGTAGGTTAATTCTGGAGGAAAAAAAAAAGTATCTAAGGTGTTCACCAGCCCTCGTAAAAACGTAAAGGTAAATTTACCCCACATGAGCTAGTGAACGCCCTTGTGATTTACATTAGTAATTGTTGTGTAAACCAAGCTGTTTTTAACAGGCTATGCATTTTGCCCTTAATATTTACAAAGGATTTCAGACGCCTCAGTGGCGTAGAGCACTGTATGCATAACTCATAAACAGGAAGTCGTGTGTTCGAACCATGCAAGTTGAATTTTTTTTTTTATATTATCGTTAGTAGTTGAACACCTTTTCAGACCTCGACTAAATTTTTGGTACAAAAAAAAAAAAAAAAAAAAGATTACAGATTACCGGGACTCGAACTGGAATATCGAAAAATACAAGGGATAATCATATCCACTCAGCCAACGCCTAGACAGAAAAACTGTATCTAAATTTTTATCAGATAAGCACGATACCAAGTATTTTTAGCCAATACTTTAAACACTTCAAGTTTTTACACTTTTACACTTTTTACGAGCGATTTTATAAACATACCCCAGGGCAACAAAAAGTTGGTAATTTTTTTTTCTATGTGTTTTGTTGTAGTGTCGTGAAGTTTTGAAGTTTACGCTTTTTGATTTACGCTTTTACGAGAGCTGGTGAACACCCTAATCATAAAAAGTTCTGAATGCCGATTTCCCCAAAAATTTTACAGGAGGTACCCGGCGTTCGTTGCTACGCCGCCCTTAGAAGCGAAGAAGTGAAACTTACTTGACAATTGTCATCTATATAACCAAACTATACGAGGTATGATATATTTTGGTCTCTTCAATCTACAACACTTATTTATCAATCTGTCTGTCTGTACTTAAATGACAATTTGGCAAATTTCGCGATTTTGGTCTACACTTTTAATATATGCGTCTTCAATTATCATTTAGTTTTTGGCCCTATGAAAATTTTTGCAAATATCGCGATTTTGTTTACCATTGGATGTACACCTTCTATTAACCAACTCTCTGCATTGGCATTTAATGATTAAGCTCTTTAATAAACACTCTTTAAATAATTTTGCAACAATGCTGCTGGTTTTTTGACCATTTAAACAAAAGTTAAGTCGTTTTAAGTGTAGGCTGTCTACTCTAAAATTCGATAGTATTATAAATTATTAGCTTTAAGACAAATAAATTATAAGTAAAAAACTAATGTTCCACTTCCGTTATCAACCAACAATTATCTCAAGTTTCATAAAAAACCTTTTAGCCATTTGTGCGTGAAAGCGTTTTATAAAATATCTACTATAATAGTTTTGTTTTTTTAACCATACAAAATTAATACAACTAACAACTTTTTTTTTTTTTCCAAAAAGCAAAAAACTTTTCACGATTTACGATGTCAATATACAATTTGACAAATATTTAAATTAGTTTAGCAACCAAAACTTTTAGAATTTTACCCCTTTAAGCAAAAGAAATGGCTCCCCAAAACTGATTTTGGCTTTAAGACAAAATTATTAAAATAATTTTAAAATATGTTTTTAAAGTTTTTTTTTATTTATATAATTTATTTAATTGGTTTGGTTTTCTTTTTTGCTGTTGATCTTTATACACATAAATGCCACAAGGGCCTAAACTAGATGAAGTTAACTACTTACAAACTAAACTTAATGTAGAATACAAAAATTTACAAATCTACACATAGAAGATAACAACAACACAAACTCAATGGAGTCAATGCTAAGAATACATTGCCATTGGATTAAACCTAATGGCTTTGATAGTTGATCAGTTGTGGGGGGAATAGGAGGATGGATGGGTGGAATGGACAGGTGATGAACTAAATGACTAGCAGTTTAGTATATCAATAAATTCCTTAATTCTGTGACTCCACTTGGGGTGTGGAGTTACGACGTGGCTTGGCGGGAGGATCGTTCCAAGGTTGGACATTGGCCTTGCCAAAGATGACAAAGAGTCCATTGCCCACCAGATAAATGCCAGCTGCAATGAAGAACACAATGCGCCATTGATTGGGATTATGCTGAAAGAGAAAGAGCGGGAGTTAGAAAGGAACTGAAAATGTTTACTCTAGGGAACCTACCTCATCGGTAACAATGAATCCCACCAGCAAAGGAGCAATGATGCTCATAATATTGGCCACACAGTTGGTAATGCCCATCAGCAGTCCAGCAAAATTGGGCGACAGATCTATGTGATTCATTTGGAAGCCCAAATAAGTGGAACCGTTCATGCCCACCGTAAAGCAGAGCAGCACCACAGCCATGGTAGCCTCATCCGTATTCACATAGCCCAGGCCAATCAAGGTAATCATGGGTATCCAAATGCCAATTGAGTTGAACAACTTGCGACTTGTCACCGTGGAGATACAATTCCGTTTATTCAGCTGATCCGCAATGGCCGAAAACACAAAGGACATGCAGAACATGCAGAAATAGGGCAGAGCCGACAGCAGAGCATTTGATTTGATATCCTTGCCCAAAATATTCTTCATGTAGCTAGGAATCTCTGTGAGCAAAGTCCAGAATCCCCAGTTATGAGACGAATGGGCCACAATCAGCACCAGGAAGGGGGCCGAGGTAAACATGCTCAACCAGGGTGTGGACAGTTTCTCCTTGGGTTGCTCCTGCACGGCCAAAGCTTCACTGGCACGACCCAACTCTATAAGCTTCAATTCTTCCGCTGAAATGCTTTTGTACTCCGCTGGACTACTAGCTCCCCAGAAATAGTAAACTAAAGCCCAGACGCAACCAACTCCTCCAGAGATGTAGAAAATACTGGGCCAACCAGCCGGAGAGGCAGCCAACAGACCACTTGTGGCCAACATGACAATGGTACCAAATTGATTGCCCACATAGGCACAGGTTCCTAAAGTACCACGCTCTTTGGGTGGCACCCACTGCGAGATAATTGTGTGAACCGATGGAAAAACCACACCCTGACACAAGCCCTCGGCCACACGTAAAGCACAGACCAATTGCCAACCTCCAAGACGGGCAAATAGAGGGGTGAGTATATTAAGAATCGAGCAAATGCCCAGACCCGTCAGCAAGGTGACTTTACCACCCAATTTTCGAGCCACCTGACCCGCAGGCACTTGGGTAATGACATAACCCCAGAAGAAACTGCTCAGCAAGAGAGATTTCGTCTTCTCCGACCACTGGTACTCCTGAAAAGAAAGAACAAAAGTCATTTAAAATTAGTTTTCTATATTTAAGGCACAGTAACGAACAAAATCAAGTTTTTTTTTTCTTCAGTACTGGGAAGTTAGATTCGGCTTGAGTACTATTATAGTTGTCATTAAAATAACTTCTTTCAAGTGAACAATAAATAGAGTTGATTACTAAATTTTCCTTGTTGTTAACCTCGTTGAAAGATATGTAAAATATTTCTCCTAACGTGCTTATGTATCTACTCCAGTAAATGTTTTTGTTTATAACGGTTTTGGCCAACTTATTTGTTAATCTGTTTTCGTCATAATCAAATAGTGTTTTCTGTATATATCTTAAATGTAGTTCAAGTGTGTACATATGGCTATGAGGAAGACCTGTTTCTAACATTAACATTTAAGTGTCCGTTTTAGGAAGAAAGTCTGAAGCCTATCTACCTCATCAAACAATCCGTGTCCCCAAACTTGTGCTGCGTAGCGCTGGATCGATCTACATTCAGCCAAATACAGCTTCCATTTTGATGTCAAACTTATGTCATTTTTCATTAAAAAATTTTTCCACGTTGCTTTAATACTACACTTTGCCGATTCCTTTTTCTCCAGGTGTTTTTTAAAAATCATTTTTTGTAGTTAACAAGACTCCAAGATAATTATACTCAGAAACTATATCTATTATTGCACCTTTATATTGCCACTTCTCCGTCTCTGCTAGTTGTCCATCTCTCCTAAAACCATTATTTTAGACTTTTCAAGTTAACCTCCATATTCCAACTATCATAGTATTGCTCCAATTTATTGATCATTAACTGAATTTTCTAATGTGGTCTGCTAAAATTACTATATCGTCAGCGTAAAGTAGAAGTCTTATATTGATACCGTCAAGTCATCTCCTAAGTGGTCGTGTAAGTCGTTTAGGTAGAGCGTGAATAGCAATGTTTCGAATGGCTCTGATGTAGTTGCTCCTGTCCATATTACAGAGTTTGTTTGCCGGTATGTCTCTTCTAAAAATATGACTTGTTTTGAAGGTATTCCCATATTATACAATTTATACATTAGTAACTGTTTGGGATCTTTGTCAAATGCTGTTTTGAAGTCTACAAAAAATGCAAATACTTTTTTTTTCTAATTAAACATGTAGTGAAAAATTGTTGATAGGTTAGAAATGTTATCAATAGTTCAATAATAATAATGGTTTGCTTTATTACCCAGTAATATTTACAGTTTGCTTAAAGCTAGCCGTTCAGTAGAAGTCAGTGATTAGATATTCATCTTTACATCTGAGAAAGTATTTCAATATGTTTTTCAATTTACATTTTTCGAGTACTTAATTTAGAATTACCCAAGGAAAAGGCAGGAAAAAAAACCTTGGCAAGAAACTTAAAATTAGACTAAGTTTGGTTAGTTCATCCTAACACTAATTTTAATCAATCAGTTGAATATTCCGTCTAAACCCTCCTTGCTAGTCGTTTAAAACCTTATTTTCATCTGCCCAAGCTGTTAGTCTGTCTGTCAGCATTCCCATCATATTTAGCATCATTTGCATTTTTAAAAATTCATATGAAATTCTATCCACACCTGGCGCCTTTCCATTCTTTGTCTTGTGTAACATGTTTTTTATTTCGCGCACAGTAAAAGAACTGTCCAAATATTCTGAGATTGAATTTCTGACAGTGAACAGGTTCTACTTTCATTAATCTTTTTTTGAGCAGTTGTTGAGTTGCTCTTTCACTATTTACTTGCTCTTGCTTTTCTTGTTCTTTGTTTAGTTGCTCATGTTCTTCACAAAGAGAGTGAGAGTGAACCAAGGTATACTAAACAAGGAAGGCGCACTCGCTCTCTTGACAACTTGTTAAATTTCAGTCGGTAAGCGAACAAATATTTTTTGTGATTTAACACCAAGCGAGTACGGAAATTCATTACTCGCTCTTTCACTATAAGTAGTTGTGCGAGAGCGAGTGCGGCTACCTTGTTTAGTATACCTTGGAGTGAACAACTGAATACAAAGGGAACAAGCTAGTGGGCTCTTGAATAAAAGCAGAACAAGTAAGTGAGCAACTGAATGAAAATGAACAACTGAGCAACAAAGTAAGGCTGCCTTCACACTGTTCGACACATGAAATTCTATGAATTTGACAAGCTATTCAAATTGAAAACATACCAAAAAGCAGGACTACTAGAATATCATGTCTCATCTGTAAAACAGTGTGAAGGCAGCCCAAGCAAAGCGAACAATAGTTTAACCCAGCTAAAAATCCACCGTTGGCCGAAGTCCCTCGTATTGTTCACACAGACTTGAGCCGAACTAATGGAATGTGAGAGTTGGAGAGCACAGAAAAGCAAGTAAATCCTCAGACGTCTTTTGTTTACACAAAAACAAACTCACTTTTCTGTCCTCTCCTTTTGTTGATAAAAATTGTTTACTCACCGGAAAATCAGGATTTACGGCAGCTGCATCTGTCATGGCCACCACAGCCACTGACAAATTTACACGCGTTGCATAGGCCACTGTCAAGGCACAGAATAGCAACAATATCTGCAGGTGACGCACTCCCAGTCCAGCCTCTGCAAGTAAAACGATTAATCGATTAGGTAACTTTAACTTAATCTTCTGCCTGTCATATTCTAAATTGATCTTCGACTGTTGTCTATTTAAAGCCTAATCGGTAAACGTCAATTCTTGACTAGACAACGCCAAGCTGATGCTAACATTTCCATTCGTAGGTCACCTTAAGGTCGTAGTTAGTCTTTTACTCAACTTGTTAACTTTGTATCATTTGTGTACTTGGTGTAACTTCTTATCGGTTGTGCATCTCATTCAAAAAAAAAAAGATCCATAAGCAAATGTCTCTGCCTGTTATCTTGCTGGCGCCTAAATATTACTGTAATTTTATTAGTTTATAAATCTAGCTTAACAAGTTAACAAATCTGGTTCATTCCACTTAATTCCTCTAATTTGAAAATTATTGTATATGCAGTTTTAGCTACTGACATTCGTTTTCCATTTTTTTGCTGAGTTGGAAAAAACGGGGGCTCGTCTTTTATGAATGGTCGCTTATCGTTTTTGATAAGAGTTATATTGATTTAATTGCTAGCCATAAGTTAAGCTAATTATCTAAATGAGCATCGTCTTGGTACTACTTTTTGATAAAACTTTGGTTAATAATTTTTTGTACCTTCATCTTCATAGCGACGATTCTTAACCAAGTTCACCATGTCTATAAAAAACTATTAATATTCAAACACAAATTGTAAAACCGTTGCACTACCGTTCAGTCTGGAGGCTGTACGCTAACTGATATATATTTGATAAAGCCACTTCTGAAGTGCTCTACAAAATCTCACCGAGCACCTTTATTAACCCTTAGATGGGCCACTGATCACAACGCTTTGATGTGAAACAAGATGCTAAATTTAAGAGATTACTTTTAAAATCACAAGCCAGAGCGGATTTATATACCTACCATTGAGAGAGTAAAAGAAGAAAACTAAACGGGAGTTGAAATTCCAAATAACTCCGAAATAAGCAAAAAATATAGATATTTTGAAAACTTCTTTTAACCCACTGTCCCCTTTCGGCACCCCAATGTTAATTCACTGTTTAGTCACTATTAAGTCACTGTTTAGTCACTAAGTCACTGTTAAGTCACTGTTCAGTCACTGTTCAGTCACTGTTAAGTCACTACTTAGTCATCTTTTAGTCACTGTGTAGTCACTGTTAAGTCATAGTTAAGTCCGTGTTCAGTCACTGTTCAGTCACTGTTTAGTCAGTGTTTAGTAATTTTTTGGTCACTGTTTAGTCACTGTTAAGTCACTGTTTTTTTAAATTTTGGCTATACAGCTCCTCCAACGGCCAAGCTTCCTTCAATCTGTTGGCGTGCTTTAAATTTTTCGCACAAGAGAAAGGGACAAACAGTTTAACGCCGAATCCGAACGGCAAAGTTTGAGAATTTGCTTTTTCATGGCTAGATTACTTCACAGCTGGCGGCAATAGCTGGTGAAGGTAACCGAATGTGTAAAAGCTATTCTTCTATAGAAAGAAAAACTTTTAATATTAGATGTTCAGAGGCGGAATCGAACCCACGACCTCCCGCCCAGCAGTCCAGCACACTAACCGCTAGGCCACAGACGGCCACTTAGTCACTGTTAAAGCACTGTTCAGTCATTGTTTATTTACTGCTTAGACACCGTTAAGTCATTGTTTAGTCACTGTTAAATCACTGTTTAGTCACTGTTTAGTCACTGTTAAGTCTCTGTTTAGTCACAGATCCCATTGCTTCACCTCTTTTCCCCTGTTTCCCCCTCTTTCACATCGTCACGTGACTCTGAAAAGAAATTTTACTCCAACAAAAATCTTCCGTTCCGAAATTAAATAAAAACTACCGAAAATCTTGCTGTATTTATTTTCTTTAAGTAATGGCCCATTCCACCTCCAAGAGAAGCTTTACTGAGCTCTTGTGCTCAAGCTGCTGTCGTTTATTCATAGAATTATTCTCGCAAATTTTGCCCAAGGAAATCGATTTTGGGACCAAAGTGCATTTTGAACTGAATCGGACGTCATAGATAAGAAGGTGCCTTTCTATTCCTTATTTTAATTGTATTGTAGAATATACATCATGGAATATACATCATATACATATCAGCAAAATCAAAACATCGTGTTTGGTTTTTCGGTAACGTTATTCATTGCAGCTCACATTAAAACAAATTTTGTTGGAATAGAACACTTAATGTGGCCACAGGACCAACAAATGCAAAGATACCTCGCTAAACACACGTTTATGCAAATATCTCGTAAACCTGACGTGCTGGGAGAAAATGGACAATTTATAGGAGTTCAGAGGCCAAAAATACATTAGGAACGGTTGCTAATTTCTCTGTTGCAAAAGTTGGCCTTTTTTTGTAAACTTGTGTTATTGAATGAGTTTGGTTTTACTGTAGGGAAATGATATGACTTTCATTTCAATTAGAATACGAAATTCGAAAAACAGATTCATGCTTATATTAGCTGTGGCAGAGTAGGATAGTGTGGCCGGGTATGGTGCAGCGAGTAGTGTGTGAGCCTGCTGTGCGGGACGCGTGGCCAAGTCGATACAGCCGGTTCAGAATTTTTTAACAGATGCTGGTTTGGTTAGCGATTTACGATTACGAAAAGCGGTTTGGTTTGGTTCCGTAACATTCCTTCATAAAACCGTTACTTTGACTGGATCTTAAACTTTTACCAACTTTTGTATAGAGAGAGAAACCTGTTCAGAAAATAAGTTGCCTTCAAAAATTTTGTGCACAAATGTTCTAAAAGCGCTTTAATTGAGCACAGTTCAACTCAACTCAATCACCACACAGAGAAGTGAAGCTACAATAGTGTGCGATGGCTCAATGTGTACCGGTTGGCTTTCCAGTCAAGTCCTAAAATTGTGTTCGAAAGACTTAAATAGCTAAATACTAATTTATTTCCATCTGAGCGAAGAATTTAAAAATTTAAAATTTTAGTATCCGCAATTTGCGCAGGGGGTTTTTCTCGCCGCGGTGGTTCAGTTTGTTCTTCCTACTACACGTTTTATTTATGTTTTTTTTATCGTTCGTGAGTTATAGCGTCGCAAACATGGAGCAAAAATGAAAAGAAAAAACGCATTTTTTACTGTACGACTACGAAAAAGCCAAAATCATCTCATGTTCAATTTACCGTTCTGGTGCACACACGGTCCGGAAGAAATTGGTTCGAATGAGACCGGCATGTAGCTGGGCATGTGTCATCAAAGCGTTATAAACCATTTGAAGAAGCTTGGATTCAAAAAGAATCTCGATGTCAAATGGGTGCCACACGACTTGACGCAAAACAACATTTTTGCCCGTATGGATGCATGCGAATCGCTTCTGAATCGCAACAAAATCGACCCGTTTTTCAAGCGAATGGTGACTGGGCGAGAAAAAGTGGGTCACTTACGACAACGTGAAGCGCAAACGAAGTAGTGGTCGAAAAGGAGTGAAGCTGCCCAGAAAGTGCCAAGCCTGGATTGACGGCCACGGAATGTTCTTCTGTGTGTTTGGTGGGATTGGCAGGACTCATCTACTATGAGCTTCTCCCCTAGGCCACCCCCAAACCGGAAGATATACGCCAACAACTGGACGCTTGAATGCAAGCACTCATGCAGAAGAGGCCATCTTTGATCAACAGAGGCCGAATTTCTTCCATCAGACAATGCCATACACACACATCTTTGTGACGCGCCAGAAGCTCCGGATCTGTGAGGGAGATTTTTTTGCATCCACCGTATATTCCCCGAGGAACGAGCTTGGTAGTCGGAAGTTGGCCACAAGAGTAACCTGTGAAAAATTGGATCGGATTTCTATAAGAGGGGTACGAAGTTGGCATATCGTTGGGTACTCGTCATCGAACAAAACACGTAATTTGCTTAAATCGCATTATAAACTAATATTATGTACAATTGAAAATTTCTTGACAAATTATATTTAATAAAAAAATCAAAATATCTTAACCTTATATCAAACTGCGCTATAAACTAATTTATTAAATGAAGTAATTGGTTCCACAAGCGATCAGTGTGTACGAAATAATGACGTTCTTGAAAACGGAACAATATCAGTTCAAATCCCAAATTAACCGTAACTTCAAAGCCAACCCAATGTTGAGAAAATGAACAAAATTAAATACATTATGAAAAATAGCAAAATTTGTAATTATCTATTCAAAAATGCGACAAAGACTCTTAATCGTCACGAAAGATTTTTTTCAAACCTTTTTTTAAAAACCTTCCGTTTGGTTGGTTTCAAACCTGTTAGAAGATTTCGAAAAAATCAAAACAAAGTCGTTCATCAGCAAACTATAGGTGCGCATCTATTATATCTATGGGGATTTATTAAATAAGTGGCTGGCTACTCAGACTTAACGACTGGGGCAAAAATATTTTTTAAATTTTGCATTTTCAAACCATTAAAATTATGTTTACACTATTTTTTTAATAACTCAAAAGCAGGAACACAACACAACACAAATGAGGCTAGGGGGTAAAACCGTTTTTTTTTGGGTTACCACTAAAAATTCTCAAGTGCCTTTCCTTAAATTAACCCGTTTTTTTTGAAAATATTTGTTAAATTTGAATTATAGGTAAAAAGATGCATGATTTTATGTTTTATCACAATCAAAAAATTTCAATTAAACATTAAATTAAGCAAAACTAGAAAATGGTAAATTTTTTTTGCGGAAAAAATGCATCCCTGTTTCTAAAGATGGACCATTAACTGGAACGCAAAGCTTCTAACTAGATTTGTCAATTAAAAAATAAAATCTCTCGAAGTTCTGTGGAACCGACGGATTTTTCGAGAGATATAGAAACGAATCGTCGGTGAAATCTCCATAAGAACTTTGTGAACCCCGTATAAGACAAATGTTTTTCACATGTTCGTTATTTGAATGTTTTCGAAAGTCGAATAAAAATTTGTATCCGTATCAAAGTACAAACAGTTTAAGAAGATTATTTCCGCAGTAAATTGTGATCGAAAGCGAATAGTTCCATCAGAGAACAATTTAAAATTCGATCCCATCTCAGGGTTAAAATTTGGATGCGCTTGTGTTTACCAAAAACGTGTAGCGGCTAGACCCGCGTTACCCCTTCACCTACACAAAGAACGCAAGCCAGTTTCGCGGTGGGGGGGGAGGGAGGAGGTGTATTAGACCGTTCAGGTTTATCAAGTGCCCGGAATCTTTTGAGCAAATTGCCGTTTTCCCTGATTTGAAAAAACTGATAACTCTGAGTTCTCAATAGATCGACTTTGAGCTATAAATTTCACAATTTAATCGAACTATAATTATAAACATTTAAACATTAATATAAATAATTTATTTTTACACGTTTGGCCGTTAGCTTTGAACTTGAATTGAACTTTGATGTTGGGCTGGCAATGCTGTTGGCAAAAGCTTTCATTGAAAGCTGCTTTGTTATTGTTTACAACGGTACGCCCGGGCTATAAGGCACCTCTAACCGCAAGCCCAGCCAGCAACTACATAATTAACAATTGTAATTGAAATTCAAATTGCAAATGAATTTTTCTCAACACTCGAAGCGTGGCCAACTTAGCTAATGAATGGAACTCATCGAGGTGTCAAAGTAAGAGCCAGCTGACGACGCTGTGATTTGATAAGGCTCCGGGGAGTTGTTGCTGCGTAAAGACAAACGACTTTGAAATGTCCCGGCCACACTTCAAGTAAAGATAATGGGAGCCACTCCAAGACAGCTGTCAATTGGCCAATCTATGTGTGTCACTGTGGCTTATCGTGTTGCATTTTTGTTTTCGGCCGTCTCGTGAGACAAAAAGTAAAACCCGCAGAGCGAGTTTTTTTTTTCTATCTATCTATCGATGATTTGTGATCTGGCGATATTTTATGAACTTGGCCTGGAGCTGGATGTCAACATAAGCCTGCCTTGGTGGGGCGCCAGGCGCCCGGCCTACCTTGCCAATTTGAATATTGTGTAATTTATGCTCTGACGGAAGATTTCTGAGGTAATCGAAATTAATGCAAAATAATTTGCAGTTCAAATCTAAATTAAGATGCGAGGGCAGGTTAAGCACTTAGTGAGTATACAGCCCAGCCCCTTATACCCCCATGTGTGTGTGTGTGTTTTTAGTCAAACCAGGAACATAATCTTCAACTGGTTGCAAATATGTGAGATTTATGTTTTTGCCATATACGACCCCTTCAGCCAAGCCGGCTCTAATTGTTCAAAGAAAGTATCTGTAGCTCTAGTAGCTGTATTTGTATCTGTATCTGTTGTCGTGTATGCGTGTGTGTTGCTCATTAGTCGCCGGTACTAAACTGGATTCTGTCGCTCGCTTTAGACTGCCTGTCGGATCAGCTGGCAAAGCATTTTGATTTCGCATTTGTTTTAAATTTATTTCATGCCTTATTGTTAGTTTGCCTTTATTTTGTTTACATTGCCAGAAATTTGCATACGAACTTTGACGAAGTGAATTTATGGCCAGCTGCAACTGCAGCAGCAGCTTCCTGTCTGTGGTCATGTTTTTGCAGGCGCCTCGCCATTCCAGATCTCAATTAATTAGAATCGCTTAACATTGGCCAGCTAATTATATAAAATTATATACAATTTTCACACCAAGCAATTTGCACTAATCGACTCCTACCTCGGGAGAAAAGAAGGGGAGAAAACAAACTGAGAGCCTGTGAGTAATTTACTTTTGTCTGTGGATGCGATGACAATGCTTGAAAACAGGTCAGACTGCTCAGACATGTCTCAACTCTCGAAGTTATCTTTTGATTTCATTTTTTACCGACTTAATGATGATTCTCAAATCGGTAATGTCCTGATCACTTAGCATACTAATTATTACCATAACAAGTTATATTCTAAGGTTTGTGTCTAAGATAGCTGTTAAATAATAAAAACAAAATTGATAATAAATACTTTTTACAAACTCAAAATATTTTCCTAAAAAAAAATTTTTTTTTTTTTCATATAAAAGAATGTTGTCTTATAATTCTAAACCGCTTTTAAAGCGGATTTAAAACGTACAACGATTAGCAAAAGACGGACCCATAACTTCAATCTTAATCCTCTTAATCTCAATCCTTTTCTGGCTATTCACACTCACTACTGATAAACCATTTGTGTGTTAATTGCTTTTAAAGTTCTAAATGGGTTTAACCCAGCGAAAATAATTATTTTGGTATCAAGTTAATCTAGTAAAAATTTAGGTATATATTTTAAATGCTCATTAAATAGTTTCGAAATTATGACGATCTTTATCTTTGGGCTGTTTCCCTTCCCATCTTAGACATGTGGGAAATACCGTGTGCCATGGTGCAGTGCGATGAGTTACCCTGTGCAAAACTAAACACAGGATCGAGTAGAGACTAAAAAGAATCTGAGAGGGTATGATAGTGGCGGAAAGAAGAGAGAAAGTGGGCGCAAAGTGGTGAAAAGTGGAAGGAAAGAGGGTAAAAGTGGTGGGGTGACTCAACTGTGACTTTACAGTGGCTAGACAGTGAATAAACAGTGACTGAACAGTGACTTAATAGAGAGGTTACAGTGATTAAACACTGACTTGATGCGACTTAACATTGACTAAACAGTGACAAAGCAGTGACTAAGCATTGACTTTACAGTGACTTAACAGTGACTTGACAGTGACTAAACAGTGACTTGACAGTGACTAAACAGTGACTTGAGAGTGACTTAAAATGTGACTAAAATGTGACTAAACAGTGACTAAACAGTGACTAAGAGAGACAGTGACTAAAAGTGAAGTGACTAAAAGTGACTTGACAGTAACTAAACAGTAACTAAACAGTGACTTGACAGTGACTAAAGAGTGACTAAACAGTGTCTAAACAGTGACTCAAAGTGACAAGTGACTTGACAGTAACTAAAATGTGACCAAACAGTGACTAAACGGTGACTAATCAGTGACTGGACAGTTAAAAAATAGTGACAGTGTCTTGACAGTGACTAAACAGTGACTTAACAGTGAATAAACAGTGACTAGACAGTGACTTGACTAAAAGTGACAGTGACTTGACAGTGACTAAACAGTGGCTAAACAGAGACTAAACAGTGACTTAACAGTGACTAAACAGTGACTAAACAGTGGTTTGACAGTGACTTAGTAGAATTACAGAAAAGAAGGAAGAACACATCAGTCAGTAATCTTGTTTTTGGTATTTCTACTCCGTTTTCTTATTTTGAAAGATTTTCATTGCTGATTTATATAGGGGAGAGTCACCTGTTGTGGACACGCTCCGGTTGTGGACACCCCAGTCTATTTTTTGACAGGTAACAGATGCCGCCAAACTGAGTAATGTCAAACTTGTAGTTTGACAGTACACATAATCTAAGCCAATACCGAAGTGTAAACGCGCATTTGGTTTCTTGCTGTGAGCAAATAAAAAAAATCGAGAAAATTTTTCCAAATTTCTATTTTTTTCAATTTCCACATTGCGTTAAATTGAAGCAAAACATTGAAAAGTGGTGAGTATTATACTTTGTTATTTAGTGCATTAAGGGCCGATTTCTGTTCTCCCGAAGCTGCTAAAATTTTTTTTAGAAGATGTGAAATCGTACTTTGTAATGTGATATCAAGTTTCAGTGAAATGTTTGTGTTGTGTAAATTTGCTGAACAAAATAAAAATGGCTACCATTTCCAAGAATGGACACATTTTTGCACCGGTTGTGGACACTCTGGTTTTTTGTGTTTAAAGCGTGTGTTTGGCCATAAAACTGTCAAATATCGTTGTTTATGTTAGTGTAACATAATTTAACAGCATTTTTGTGAATTTTTGTGCATTTTTTAGCCATGTCAACACCAAAAAAATCGTCCGATTCCTCGAACCACTTTGATCCGGTATTTGGAGAAATTGAAGCTGACTTCATTAAGGCTGTCGAACGAAATGCAGTAGAAGTCGCCACAGAAGCTGATCTTGGCGAAGACAATCAGCGTCGTATCACCGTTTCCGCCGATCCCAATATTGGGCGAGAAGAAGAGGTGTTAACCTCCCCCGAACCATCCACTTCACATCAAAATATTTTGATTTTTTTTGCCAATGAAGGCCATATTTTTTGTTTCTTTTGCCACTGAAGGATTCCCTAAATAAATAAACGTTCTTTTTTCATCAATTTATGGCCATTTTACTTCATATTTTTCCATTTCTAGCTACGATTTTGTCTTCTTTAATTTCGATTTTTGAACTCAATGGTTCTTGATTACTTAAATTTTGTTAGTTAAACCAAACTAACTAAAAAGAAATATGTCTGTTTTAGTGACCTCCTTGAATAAAAATCATAGAACATTTAGCAGCTAGGTGTTTGCTGCTGATATCGGTTTGTCGGTCGGATGTATTAGCCTGCCTGCTGCAGATAGTGTTTTGCTAACGTGTTGGCGGGACAAATTTTCCGATATTTTTTTTAGCTAAAAAGTCCAATAGAAAAGTAAGGTTAGGCAAAGACTGCTGATGATTGAATTGTGGTAATTCATATAATCGACCAGCCTCCTTTGTGGTGTGTGAATTGTTGTTACTTGCAGGTCTAAAATTATAAGAAGGAGTAGTCTTATGATCTTGGTTTGTTCTTAAGGTTTGTATATA
Organism: Lordiphosa stackelbergi; assembly: GCA_018904235.1. Classification (NCBI taxonomy): domain Eukaryota; kingdom Metazoa; phylum Arthropoda; class Insecta; order Diptera; family Drosophilidae; genus Lordiphosa; species Lordiphosa stackelbergi. The sequence goes on along the minus strand of JAEIFU010001659.1, from coordinate 43,973 downwards.
TTAGTCTAAGCTAACAAATTGCAATGAATTACTTGGTCGAACTCGAAACTGTTTTTAATATATTGCACAAAAAACTAAAAAGAAAAATTCCAACAATTTTTCTAGTCCAAAAACACAATCAAAAGCTGAAAACTTCAAAGTGCTGAGAAAGAAAACGGCAGCTAACGAAACCAAACTCAGCATTCTATTTTATGCAACTTCAAATTCTTTCAAACATATTAAATGCCTGTTTTTACATTGATAATAATTTTGCAAAAGTGAAGAAGATTGATATAACTCTCAATAAGCGTGTATATGGCCCTTATTTACTGTCTCCTAATCCCATAAATTTCACATTAGTTATCTAACGAAATTTATGTATTGATTATAAACCTAACAAGATGAATTGACATATTTAAATCGTGTTACATAAATACAAAGCGAGTACAATAATAAAATTCTAGAAACTATTTCCATAGAAATCATTCAGTATGCATTTTGAATAAATGATGCCTATAAAAACCGCTAACGACCAACTGTTACCACATTTGTGAAACATTTGGAAAAACAAAAGCATTTAAATTTTTCAGCTCTAAAAACCATATGTCTGTTAAGTCCATGCTTGCAATTTCCTATACATATAGTTAAATGAATTTCGGAAAGTTTGTTGTGTTTATGGGACATTTCTGCTCTTGCAAAGACTTACACCAAGATAATCACCAATTCATTAACAGAAGTTCCAGCGGTTTAAAGTCAAAACGAATTTTAAAATTAGCTCATAAATGAAATAGAGTAGCTCTTGCCTTAAAATGTGTTAAGTGCGCTGCTAATTTCCTACTTTCCGATAATTATTTTACATTTTTAAATGGTAATGGGTAATAGAGCGAAAGAGTAATTGAGATTTTTCTTATCCAAAATCGTTTGGAGTGCTTATCCAACAACAAAAAAAGGCTTTATCAAAATGAAACTACTTGGTCGTTAATTTTAAACTAATAAGTATCAAATTCTTTTTACTAACTAACTTAAAGTATAGTTTCAAGTTGAGATTATAGAAAGTATGAAAATGTTGATCCTGGAGAAGACCTATGAGAGAACATCGAAAATCACCATCTTTTTGTCGAACCTTTCGACACACCGTTAAGGTAAAATACCTTTGGTATACCAGCTAAGTACGTTTGACTTTGCATGATGACGTTGAGAAGCACTCAAAGCTACGTAAAAATAGGAACGAACCTCTCCGAGTCTTCTGATTCCAAAAGAGGTTTTAGGCAGGGTGATACCTTATCGTGTGACTTCTTTAATCTGCTGATGGAGTACATACTCCGCCGGTGCCCAAATGCCAACAGATCGGGCACCATCTTTAATAAAGATGTAATGCTACTCGCATACGCCGATGATATTGACATTATCGGCAATACCGAACGGGCGTTAAGCATGGCGTATTCAGAGATTGAGAGGCAGTGGGACTGATGGGCTTAGCGGAGAACGAGGACAAGACGAAGTACTTAGTGTCCTCGAAACAGAAGTACACGCGTCTTGGGCAATCTGATGCAATGGGAGAGTACAACTTTAAAGTTGTAGAGGACTTTGTCTACCTCGGAACGATGATAACCGGTGACAACAACATCAGTTTGGAAATCCGAAAAAGAATCACGCTCGTAAACCGATGCTACTACGGGCTCAGTAGGGAGTTCAAGAGCAGAGACCTCAAGTGAAGAACGAAAATAGCGCTGTACAAGTCGCTTATCATGCCAGTCCTGCAATACGGCGCAGAAGCATGGGGCAATATCATCAGCGGATGAGGCGGCGATTGGCGTTTTCGAGCGAAAGATTCTTCGCATGATTTATGGACCTTTGAAAGTTGGCGAGAATTTTCGCATCCGAAAGAATGACGAACTGTATGAGCTCTACGGAGATACTAGTCTGGTCAAGCGCATAAAGGAACAGTGGCTGCGCTGGCTGGGACATGTTACCCGTATGGATGAACTAGCTCCAGCAAAAATGGTCTACAAGAGGAATGCCAAAGAACTGGGACATGGCAAGGTGGGACGACCACCTCTAAGGTGGGACGACCAGGTGCGGAAAGACATTTCCAAGCTTGGTGTGAACAACTGGTGCCAGCCCGCACGGAGCAGAAGCGGCCGAGACAGTCAAACGGTTGTGATGCAAGCATCGGGCCATTAAAGAAGAGAAGAAGAAGATGAAAATGATGTTTCAAGGATTTCAAATTAATACTGACTTATATAAGGTTGCCACTTCTCGTATTAATTGTTTGTATCGATTTTATCTTTGGTCTTATAAATTTGATATTTCAATTGTCAAACTTTTAGTATCATTTTGATACTAGATTTTACTCATAGAATATGATCTAGTTATGCAGAATATTTGAGCAAACACTTTTTATTCAAAAAGCGAGCGTTTATACAAAAAGCTCAAGTGATTTCTGGAATATAAATTTTGGCATATCGAAATACCATTTTCCATATACGATATATCTAAATGACTGACCAATTCGGATTATGTTTTAGAAGGTCCTTAATTCAGTTCAAGAGTCTCAAAAACCTGCACCGAACCAGTTATAAAAGGTTTGTTTCTAGGCCGGCCTTACAGCTTTGCTACTTTAAGCTTAAATTACTATAAATCTGGACGGGATGGACCATTTCTGAAATCATATTCGTGTTCAGCACATGAAAATCTTTTAGAATCACCAGCAACTTTTCAATATACTGGACCTTGTTGCCTAGTGTAATTCATATTAAATTATAAGAGCGATTCACCGATGGGAATTTCGATATAAATTCTTAGTTCTTGTCTTTACAAGCCAAAAATAATTTCCCCTAAAAAAATCGTTTTTCGTCATAAAATTTAAGAAATTAAGAAAATATTTTTTTTTGAAAAAAATTTCGCAAAATTTTTAAGAAATTTATTTCAGCTGCACTCAGATTCTGATACAGCCTGACGCATCCTATGAAAATTCTCTGTTAGATATGATGTTTACAATTCTGAAGAATCCGTCGTGAGAAAATTCATTGAATGGTCAGATGCTCATTCAATATTTTATTGATGTCACTAAACTGCCATTATTCATAATGTGTCACGATGTGTCATAAGAAGATCAGGAAAAAGCATTAATGATTTCCAAAAAAATTTTATCAATATCAATTTTATACAAGTTATCTCAAATTGAAACTCAAACTAGTACCATAATTTTTTTGCATCAATATAAACCTAGAAAGTATTAAAATGATATTTTGGGTATTAATTTGAAACTTAGAATATTAATTTGATACGCAGAAGTATTACCACCGAATATTATTTCGAAAATTCGACTAATGTATGAATTGTAAAACGAAGCATGCCGAAGTGCTATGGGAGACACTTTCCCAGACAATGTGCTGAAGATAAATAAATAAATTTCAATATGAAGCACGAATTTATACATTCACAAGATAAGTTTAAGCAACTTAGTATCCATATAATCTAGTAACCGAACTTTTTCTTGTCACTTTTCAAATAAAATTATTGTTTATAGAAAAATCTCTAGAGTTTTCCAGTTCAACTCTGACTGAGGAAGGAAGGAAGGAAAATCCTTCCTTAGACCCTCTTAGAAACAGAGTTTAACAGTGTTTCAATTAACATTGTTGAGTTTACAGTAAATGTTTGTCAAATCGAAAGACTAGGATAATTGTGTAAAAACGTCAAGAAATTTCAAAAATTTTACTAAGAAAAAGGTACGAACCAAACCCGAGGGTTCTACAAACGGGTTCGCAAACCGCACCATAAGCTTTACAACAGGTTCAAATCTTTGTAATAAATCTTCTTTCAAATTTTAAAGTTTTATAGCCGCGTTTACCGCCTGGTTGAAGCAACATATTTATGATATATTTCAAAGTGGGATTAGTCAGTTCACAAACACAAGTTACAAAGCTCTTCAACAAGGGCTCAATATTGAATTTACTGGGCAGAATTCAGGCATGACCATTAGAATTTACTCCCATTCAGTAATAATTTCATTATTGTTTCACCCCTTTAATTAAGTACTGCATTTGTTCCTGTGTTCAATTTATGACCGAAAAGCAAATGAGGCAAGCCATTTGTTTTAGAAATCAGTGCTGATTGCAGGAATGACTTATCACCAATTTTATTAATTTTTTTAAAACACTTTTAATTTAGTGAAAATTACAGCTGTTTATAGATTGTTTTGTTGTTGCTTTTTATTTGGTTTTGAAGTGCATTATTTTGATGGGGCTTCTGGGGAATCCTTATTGATTTTGTTGAGTACATGCACACACTTCCACTTGTGCCTTATCAAGGCTCTATATTATCGCTTACAATCACTAAATGTTATCGAATCAATTGTTCCATTTCCAGTTTCACACTTACTTTTGTCCTCCGCCTCGTCGCCCTTGGCTTTATGCTTCATGTCCATGGAACCGCTTTTACTACCCCAGCAAATGATCCTCATGTTTTTATTTGGTTTTATTTAATTGTTGCACTTTTTATTTTCTATATTATTTTAATGTGTTTTTTTTTTTTTTGTTGTTTTGTTAATGTAGCGTGGTGATTATTGCCCAGCAAAAGTAATTTGTAGTGTATCGATCAGGCGAAATGTAGTCATGTTCAATTTAACTATAGTTTTGTTTTAGTTTATTTTTATTTATTTGTAATATTTTTACCGCTCCGACACGCGCCTCGCTATGCAATTTCAAATCAACTGAACGCTGAGCCAACGCTGGGACTCCATTTATATGGTACGGGTATTCTACGCTCACTCACTCTCAAGCAACGAGCTCCAGCTGAGCGTTTGAAGTGAGACAGACGTTCACGTAAATGCCCAGCACTTGCACTTGTCAGTCCGTGGACTGATTTGTGCATATCCGTATCGAATCTTATCGGAATCTTCTTTTGATTACAAAGACACACACACACACACACAGTAACAGTCTAGTGGCCTGTCCTCAATAAGATGCTTTTGTAGGCACACTGACATAATAATATATGATATTTTTTAGATAGCTCAATTCTACACTTGAAAAAATTATAGGTTAATTAGGTTCATATTGAAATCAATCAGCTTGTGACTGGAAAAAACAAATGCTAGACATTTAACCATACACTCGGAAAAATAACGGGGAAAAACGGCTAAGAGAGTTCTAGATCGATCGGGGTAGGCTTTATATCGTTTTGTAACTAAAATTTAAAGTTTGTTTTGGTCTTGGGTGTACTTAAAATAAGTACGAAACCTTCTAGAATCGAAAAACAACTGTTAACGTTCTTGAATCAACAATTATTCGTACTTGCAGTAAACCGAAAAATTTCAGAAAAGTGCGTTCTTACTTCAAGTACAAAATATTTTGGATTGAGCACAAAATAGACTTACAAAGCGAATTATTTTTTGAATCGAATCTGTTCTCTAAATTTCTTTCTGGTTCTAAAGCTTTGGTTAAATGGAAACAACACTCAAAAAAAACAGAACAATTTGGTCCTAAAAAACGCTATCCTGTTTCGGTCTAGAATTTGTTAAAAACGATTCTCTTGTTGAAAATTCTTACTTTGAGTACGAATCGTTCTTAAATTGGAAAATTGACCGTTTAAAAATTCCAAAATAGAAATAATATTCTTGATTCAAGAAAAAAGTTTTAAATTTAAGATCAATAATTTATAATTCGTACTTGATGTAAAATTATTGCTCTCTTTAAGTAGAAATTCGGAGATTAAACCTAAAATTGTTTGAAGATTGCCTACACAAAATGCAGTCCTCAAAATAATAAGCACATCCTTTTCCAAAGATATGACTTTGAAAACCACTCGGATCCAAGAGAATTGTTACTCCCATTTTGTATTAAATTCAAGAAAAAAAAAAAAAGAAATGTACATTAAATAACCAAAATAGATACCTCTCTCCAGATGGAAAATATATTCCAAGCTTTGGGATCTTTATCCCGCTTGTGCGAAGAGCACAGTTGTAGTATGGAACTTCTTTTTCTGTTGAAGATAATACTGTTACGATACCTCATTTAGAGATGGATCGTGATATTTAGAAGAACTATTGTGGTACAATTTAGGATTCTGGGCTTTGAATGATTAAAAATTAACACCTAATTAAAGTTGTGCTACTAGATTAGTTTTGTAAATCATCGGCTGCATTTGAGGGCTCACATCTAGCTTTAAGAGTAGCTAAAGTGGGGAAGATGCAAGTCGACAATACTAGATCATGAAATATGGCAGCCACAGAAAATAATAGTCTACATGAAAGTGCAAAAAATTTTGTTAAGCATCACCTAGCTTGTAGCCTAGGAAATACTAAGAGTGTATAAACTAGAATGCCAGTAAAAGTTTGAAAAACAACAAAGATTGATGGAAAATCGGCTCAGGAGCGTTTATTAGGCTTGAAATTGAATTGAATCTTACAGGCCGCAGTGGGGGTCCGGGAAATATGTGTCTCCACGAGTATTTCTTGGAGAATTTTCGTTGTAATTAGACATTTCTAAATCTCTCTAAAAAAACAAATCGAACGGAGGGACCATAACGAAATGCAATAGGTCAATTTCTAATTTCTAGAAATGCTATATTGCTTAATTAGGCATTCAATATTTTTTTTTGTCGATGGAGCGGGGCCTTATGGATCCAGGTGGTAGATTTAAAAAAATAATTACGCACACGCATTGTAGAAAAGCGATATTCTACATAGGCCTTGTAAATTCTCACGGCATAGGCTTGCACGCCGCTTTGGAAAATCCCATCTGTCGTTAAAAGCTTTTGTTTTTATACATCGGTCCGAGAAACCAAAAAAGTCTAGTGGGGGTCATCTCGAACCGTAAAGAATAGGCCGCTGCGAAGCTGTTGCGACTGGTCTTAAAAAACTTCGTATAGGTTGTTGTTCGAGCATAAATGCAAATTCAAACGCTCATCTATTTTGTGGACCAATAAATCGGACGAATACACCTAACGCGTAGATGTACAAATTTGCTCCGTCACTGTGTCATAAGCACCACATATTTTTTGAATTTAACAATACTAAAGCCAATCAACGGTTTGAGTTCGTAGACGTTTGTCCGAAGTCGAATGGATCACTTCAAGAAAATTTCTAAATTGGTAAAAAACGATCTTCATCGTCGTCCTTGCGGTCCCCTATTTCTTAGAGCTCACACATATATAAAAAATAAAGAAGGACCACACCTTGTTTGATCGGAAATATTCAAACACTTTATCGTGCTTTCACCATATCAGCAAAACCACAGTTACCAGACAAATTTCCAGTTTTATTCCGGTTCGATGACAATTTTTTTTCACATTTAACAAATTTTTTTTTTTTTTTATCACAAAATTTAATAAAATTGTTCAATCAATACAATTTGGCAAAAGATTCAGTTTTACTTCGAATTATTACAAGTGAAATTTAGGTGCATTGTTAAATCTCTATTCTAATATTTTACAAATTATCTGAATACCGAATTCCTTTATTTCATTTTTTTTTTTATTTTTTAATATCTTCTTTTTAATCTGAATTCAAATTTTGCTGTGTTTGGCTAAACGATTCCTATTTTTGAATATTCAATAACCAAATAAATATTTACATGGCAATTTTTCTCTCACTGTACTTATCTTCTTTATGCCTCTCTCTCTCCCCCCTCAAATTAGGAATTGTCTTTTTTATTTATAATTGTTGAAAGCGTTGTTTTGATTTTGTTGTTGTTTTGGTAATAGTCACTTAGCTTAGCTTCAAACTGGTTAACAGATCAGTTGGTCTACTTCTTTCCACGCATAGTTGACATTCCTCCGTGTAAGCTGTTTGACATTAATGTGAGTCTTTCCTAGACTTTCACTTTCTCCTCGTACATGTACCTAGAACTATATTAAAGACAAAGTCGCATTCTGTTTCTATTTTCTAGCCGTGTGTGTGTGTGTGTGAAAATGATTAGAAATTCTTAGCCATGCATAGTTCATGCCTGGCTGCTTCAATGGAATTCGTTCGTTCAATTGTTTTTTAATATTTATTATTCGCGTTTTTTTTTGTCGTCACCTGTTGCTGCTGGATTTTTTAGACAATAACTGGATTCCGTTACACCTTGTAGGTGGTGGCAAATAATTTCAATTTCCGAAAATGACAACATTTGTCTGAGTTGGCACTATTTGCTTACCTTATTTTCGGGTAGCTTTTAACACTTGATTGTATTTTGGCCATTCAAGCATTTCATTGCCATAATAGTAGATCCAAACAAAATACACAACTTGAAATGAAAGTCCCAATCTGATCTCGCAGAAATGTAATGAAGTTTGTGGAGGTAATTCGATTAACAAGTGGAGAGACAAGTGTTTACCTGAATTGACGTACTTCCAGAGATAAACAACAAGGAAAAAAAGCCAATAATGTTTCAACACTGCCAACAACAGCGTCAGCGTTCTTCAACATAATCACAGACAGTGCTAAACGATTACCCCATTCTTCACAAGTACAGAAAGTAATTCTTATTAATCCATTAATTTTTGTTATTAAACTCTCAGAAGTATGTTCGAGAAGATTTCCCAATAGAAATACAAACAGATTTTCAAACAAAAACTTATTTAGATTTTACGAATCAGACCTACCTTTTAAGGGTATACTAACAAGCAGAAGGACACATTTCCGCCCATATAAATTATAGTCGATATAGCCCTGTCCGTCTGTCCGTTTTATTCCATTATTAACTAACAACTATCTTTCCCAGAAACTCCCGCCACTTACTAAAAACCCACATAAAAAAAGTTACATTTACAATTTATAATTAAAACATTGAAACAACTAACCAAATTTTCACTTCAATTTCCCCTTAACTTGGCTATGGTTAATTATATTTAATTCCCCACCTTTAACATTCCGCACATTAGCCAAGTCATGACAGTCGATTGCGGCTTTAAGTATTTTTTAATGTTTCTCGTGCTTGGCACACAGACCGAGACTTCAACTAGACCACTGGCAAAGATGTTTGTTTATCAATCAGCAAATAATCATAAATCATAAATCTTAATTTAAATCAAAAGTCAAACATTATTAAGGGGTTGAAATGTTCGTTTTTTTTTTGGGTTTATGTAAAGCGGAAAAGATCGTAAAACGGCAACTTGACTTTGAGTGATGCAGCTAAATTCGTAAAGTGAAAATGCACTGCACTCTAATACCTTCAACAGGCACACGCTATGCTTGTCAGTTTTTTATTTTACCTATACCCTAGTAATTAACGTATATATTGGACTTGGGCAACGGTTTACAACAATTGTTCTTAGAGATTTTAGTTAAGAGTTTGGATTCTAGCCTTAATTTTAAAACGTTTGTTCGACTACTGATAAGTCTTCTATTCTTTTTCCAAATAATTAAAAGGAAATTTTTCTTGAAGGTTCTAACCGAGACTATACTCAGTTTCTATTGATTTTAAGTGCCATCAGGTCTGGCATTGAAATTTGTTTTATAAATTACAGATAGAGGCATATCTCTACAAGATTTCTAATTTCTATTTCACACAATGGTTTATTCTCATTGCTGATTTAATGCCTTGCCAACGCTAAAAAGTTAAGGGCTATTTTAGCAGCAAGTTTCATTATCCCCGTCGTAAGTGTTAATAATAGCTTAGTTTTTGTTAGTAAATTTAATTTCTGGTAGGCAAATGGGTGTGAAAACCCTAAAAATTATATTGTTGTTCTAATAAAGATTTTCGAGCAATGTAAGCGAACAATGTTTAGTAGACATTAGTAACAGTTGATGAGGCTTCCCTGAAAATTTAACAATCAATCGAACAATAGGTTTGAGTTTTAGAATAAACCCCCCAGATCATTTAATTTTTGGCTATAAATCTACGTCTTTAGAGTTAAACATTGACGTCAAAGCCTTGAATATTCATTTTGAACTCAAAAAAGTTGATAGCGTCTGGACCAAATAATTTCGAAAGGGTATGATGGTAGTATGAAAAAAATTCTGATTTTTTTTGTTGCGCTTTAAACTGTTCAGCTTCTGAGTACGCTTTACCATCTCGTAAGCTATTTTGAATTTTACTTTTGTTTATGCTCTTTGCTTGGCCCGCAAAAAATTTCTTTGTAGCAAATCAAAAAAATTACATCTTCATACACAAAATTACAAAAACTGCCCAACAAAAAACAACTTTTTAATTTTCAACTTTTTCTTCTTTCAGTACAAACTTTTAGCTTAGACCGAAAAAAAACAAAACGTTAAAATGATCCTAGTTCATTAAATAACTCTTTCTCACAGTTATCCGCCTTCAAGCACAACTTTTATAAGAAACTCGAAAAAAGCGAATATATTTGATAAAAATGTAAAAATATTAAATTTCTTTATTGATGTTTTTTTAAGTTATGTGTTTTTACTATTTTTTATTGAAATTATTTGTCTGCTTCAGCCGATTGCTACCAAAAATTGTAATTTTTTCGAGTTTTGGTGAAAATTCTATATTTTTAAAGACCTGTAACTAAATCAAGGACAGTGGCTTAGCGAGGGGGGGAGCGCAGGGAATTCAAATAATGTAAACAAATGTTGTTCATTTCAAAAGAATTATGTAACCATTTTCAAAATAAAGCTTTGAATCTTCAAAATTATCGGAAATAAATTGATTGGGATACTAATGGTGATGGTGTGTAATTATTAGGTTGTGGTACCCTAGAATAAGCTTACAGCCTCGTGAAAACAAATACAAATGCACAAATATATCTCAAGCAAAAACAACTACAAGAAATAGAAAGAGGAACCCGATTTTTCGCATAAGAAACATTGTTGTTGCTTTTTAATTTGGCAGAGACATAGGAGAGAGAGGACAGAGAGGAGAGAGTCACATATTGTGTTGTTATTTCTGGTCAGAACGCGTCAACAACAATACCTTAGCTCGGAAAGAAAGAGAGATTAGATAGATTGAATTTGTTGTGGCTCTATGTAGGCTTCGGATTCTATGAAAACATAAAACTGCCATTCATGTTCCTTCAATTCGCGTTTTTTGCGAAATTTTTGAGTTTTTTATCATAAAGACAGGTAAATAGGAAGTGTAGATAAAATGGGCCGAGAAAATCGCGAAATTCTATTTATATTGAGTTTAGATTATTATGAGACAGGTAAATACATCAAAGATAAATATAAAAGATTAAAAGTTTTTGATTATCCTGGACAAGGGTAAATACATATATAAACTCAGCGAAATTCATTTAAAAGGCACTTGGATATTTTATGTTTTTATGGGAAATTAGATGAGAAATGAATCAAATTTTTATTAAATAATAAAATGAATAACGATATTAGTCGTTCAACAAATGTCTTAATACTAACAAATCAACAGGTGTTAGTTCAACAAACAAATTATTTTCGAAAAATTCATTTTTATACTGCGAAATTCAATTAAATAAAAAGAAAATATATATTATTGTCGAAAAATAATGATTAAAGGTGAGTCCAGCTACCAGATTTTGAAATCACTTCAAAAATTCGTTTTGGCATTGAGTCTATGACCTTTTGAAACTCTGACGTACTCGATTTTGCGATGACCAGCATATACACGTCGTGCCAAGTTACCCCACATGTTCTCTATAGGATTTGGATCTGGGGAACGTGCTGGCCACTTCATAACATCGATCTGCTTCTCCTGAAACCAATTAACGCTGAGTCGTGATACATGTATGGCAGCGTTATCCTGCTGAAAAATGGTGTCTAAAGTAGGTTGCTGATACAAAAAATTTATTAATACTTCATCCAACATGGTGATATACATTTTCCGAGTTCATACGCCCATTCACTTTACATATGGGGGTCCTTCCATAGTAACTAAAACCAGCCCATATCATTAACGAACCTCCTCCAAAGTTCCGCTCAGTAGAAAAGGATTCGGGCTTCTTCAAATCGTGCCAGTAATAATTAAAACCATCTGGACCGTCAAGGTTGAATTTTTTCTCGTCTGAAAATATTACCTTTTTCCATTGATCGGTCCATGACATGTGTTTTTCGGCAAACTCAATCTTGCAACTTTATGCGATTCCTTTAAAGCTGGTTTAGACTTAATTTTCTTCCAAATTAGCGGATTACTTCCAGATAAAATTTGTTGTACACGACGCTTAGTAACGGGTAATTGTAAGTCAGCTCTTATTTGCGATGCAGTTGCATTTTTTGTAAGCCAGCCCGAATTATAGCGGATTTCACACGAGAAGACATCTTTTGGTTATTATTATTTGATCAATTTGTATTATATTTCTGCTTTAAATTGATTACATTATCCACTGCAGATGGAGATCTTTTCAATTTAATGGCAATTTGCCTATTAGACATGCCAGTATCTTTGTAAGCAAGGATTTTGTCTGTTTCTTCAGATGATAATGTTTTTCCCTTTCCCATATCAATATTGAGTTAAATTTTCAATAGGATATAATTTGTATCTGTTTAAATTAAACACGTATACTTAATCAAACTATCAAATTAAGAAAATTTTGCACCTTCTTCTTACTTGAGGATTTGAAACACACTGCCTTTAATAGAATTTCGCTTCAAAACGTTCACAAACTCTGAATAATGGGCAAGCTTTAGCCTAAACTAACTGTTAATGCTCTCTTTAAGCTAAAAATAGAAATAGAGAAACCAATGTAAAAGGGAGAATAGGATTGGAAGATGCCTTCTGGTTCCAATACATTTTAAGGTGGCTAAATGGACCTGCCTTTAATTGAATTTCGCTGAGCGTAGATGGTGAAGATCGAAAAATACACATATTCGCGAAATTCGCAAAATTTTTTGAGTTTATAGTATCATTAAGTTTTTAAAGAAGGCAATTTAAATATAAACTTTACTTCTTCGATTTGTGCTAAATTTTTAAGCCTGAAAATACTAGAAGGGGCATAGCAACCCACGCCGGAGATTTGCTAATAGATGCATGAGTCGAATTTTCCGCCCCCCAACTTATCATAGATATGTACATAAGTTTGGGAGAAGCAGATTCGACTTCCGCCCCGGGCGGCAGAACTGATGATGGATCAATCGAATGAAGTTGGTATGTTCCAAATATTTGTTTATTTAAGTCTAAGCTAAGCTTTTGCCCTGCATTGCTCAGTCATTCGTAGAAGCTTTCAAGAAAAAGTTGAAAATAAACTCTACAAAATGAGGGGAAAACATGATGATTCAACGAAATTGCTTAATTTTGATTATGAAGATGCGAATTTTTCGAATTGCTACCGAAAGAAAACAAGAGCAACAACTTAGTCTTAGACCAGTGACCGGCAAAATCCACATGCTCATTTTGTCACTGCATGTGTGTGTGTAGCCACGCGAGAGCGCTCTCATTTGACGCTTGTTTGTTGTTGCAAAAGAGAGCAGTATACTGTTGGTGTATCGACGTCGCTGCTCTTGTATACATTGTAAATAGAAACGTGCCGGACTCTGTCTCAGACGTTAAGGCAAAATTCTTAAAAGTTTACGAGATATGGAGATGCAAATCCCAATCAGAAGCTAAAAACTTTAAGGTGTAATAAAACAGTAGTTTCTCCGTCAGTGTCCAGCGTTCAGTAGGAGACGAAGACGAATTGGAATCCTAAATCGGCCTTTTCTATCTGACTTTTCAGCCGTATTTAAAATATAGATGCCTTTGCTACTTAAGTTTGTGCTGCTCCCTAAGTGGTTAAAAAGAGATTAATAGAGAAAAATAGATATGTAAGATCTTTGGGCGAAATAATTATTGAAAAGAAATTTAGAGATTTCGGAAAATCCCTCAAAAATCTTATTTAGCAGCTTTCTAAACAGATGTCATATTAAAATTCTTTGCCTGGGTATAAAATATGCGACCCAGTAGTGCAAAGGTTAACCCTCTGGCTGTTGCATATTGTTTTTGTTTTATTTTATTGTTTTTTTTTTTGCCCCCATCATGTTGAGCAGCGAAAAACGGGCGTAGAATTGGTTCAAAAATAATTACTAAGTTGTGCAATTACGAGTACATACCCGAAAACCCCCCCTCTAGACTCGAGGCGGCAATTACACTCTTGACATATTTTATACAACACAAACGAAATTAACAGTTGCAATGCAGCTTTATATTTATTTATTTATTTGTTTGTTGCATAAGGCACTCGACGGCGACTCTAAGCTCATCGAATTATTTTAAGTTTGATTCAGTTTTAGTTTGTGTTCTACGTGTAATATGCAAAACGTGCCTGATCTTGGCCAAGTCGAACTTAGTAGTACGGTTCCTGTATGTAAATTCAAGTTCAAGTGCTGCCGTCAATGGAAAATTGGCAACCATTGGGCATAAAAAAAACACTCCGAAACTGAATGTGGCGCGTCATTGCGCATGTTGATTGCCGATTTTGGCCAGTTGATTAACGCACAACGCGGCTAAACAGTCAAAACAAATGCGGGCCAATGGCATTGAAGGGCCCTGCAACCTCACACTCTCCCTCTCTCTCTAGAACTAACCGGCTAAAATTTAACTATTCAGTGAACGTATTTATTTTGTGCAATTTTTGGATTTGCGGTCTTTCAACCAAACTCATTATTTATTTACAGCGAGTTGGGGGAAGTTGTTGTTATTTAATATTCAATATGCTGATTCTGATTCCGATTCTGATTCCAATGTGGAGGGGTTCTCCCCGTTTTGCATGCAGTTATAATAATATTAACCTCTGATTTTCCCTGACGAATTAAATATAGAATCATATCAGAGCAGACAATTATCTGTCGCTTTAAGTGTGTTAAAATTCTTAAGCAGAACTAATGGAGTATACGTCATTAAACATACATATATGCATACATTTGTATTCAGGTGCCATTTGCGTCACTTTAAAGCGGAGGAAAGGAAAGAAATATTATGCTCTATGGGCTACTTGAACTGGTAATGCAAATCTTACCAAGCCAAAGCCAAGGCTAGGGGTATTCCCAGAAGAACCCAAGTTTGAGTAGTGATATATACATTTATACCAAATTAATCATATACAATAGTTTTTATTAAATAACCGCTACTTACGATTGTAAAATGTAGGAAAGAGCTAACTTTAACCGAAGTTTTAATACCCTCATTCATACAAAAGATTACGTAAAATCATGTCTTTATTTATTTAATTAAGAAAAAACGACAAAAAAAGGGCTCTCAACGAAATTTTAAGCACATTGCAAAAGGCTTATGAAATATAAAAAACAACGAACAAAGAAAATCTACAAAAAATTACAAAATAAACTAATTACGACTTCGAGAATTTGTTTTCACTGACTGACTGATTCATTCAATGCAATCAACGCACCGCTTAAGCGGTAAGAGATAGAAAGCTGAAACTTCGGCAGTAATTTTCATTCTGTGGTGAAGGTGGGCACTTCGGCGGACTTTTCTAAAGTACACACCTAATGAGAAGAGGAGCAAATGACCAGAAAACTATGAAATTTTAAAACCCCAGCCGAAATAAAATCAACCCCCCACCCAACCGACCAAGAGGCGCAGACTGAAGACTGACTGAAGAGAGGTTTTTTTCGAACCGATTGTTTTCCATCTCTATCAGCAATGTCACAGAAATCTCTTCCAACCAAATTCCAACCCAATACCAATTCTCGGTTTCACAGAAATCTCCTTCGGTTGGTTTTAAATCTCTCGTGTTTTGTTGGGAGATTTGGCGAAATTCACCACTAAAACAATTTTTATAAGTAAAATTGGTATTGGAAATGAAATCAACATTATTTTTCTGCATAGGTTGCATCAAATGAATTAAATATTTTAATTGTTTTAATATTAAAATTTGCTTTTCAATAATTGTTCGCAAAATCAACCGAATGTTGACAAACAAACTCGCTACTCAACCTTAGCTGGCGCCCTCTACATATGGTGACCATCTCTGAGTACCAACAAGGGTTGCCAAGTTACATTTAATGATTGGCGCAAAAAAATTTTTAAATTTTGCATTTTATTTTTAAAGAATATGACTTAAAATTTGAATTTAAAAAAAAAAAAAAAAAAAAAAAAAAAAAAAAAAAAAAAAATTTTTTTTAAAACAACCCTGTTTATAGATTTGATTGATTTTCAAATAAGAAAAATGAAATATCTTGAAGTTCTGGGAGTCCTGAGGAGTTTTTTCGAGAGTTTTGCAAACCAACCTAGGCCAAAATCTCTAGAGATTTCTGTGACACCCCCGTATATCAGCGTTCTCCAAAAAGAGAGCGCTAAAATGTGACTGTATCTCTCTCTAACACACAGTGAAACATGACTTCGGAAAGCATTCCCCATGGCTGGGGAACTCTGCTCTAAATTTAAGCGAAATAGATGAAATAATTGGTCACATGTGTTCCCGATTTCGCAAATTAACGAAAAATGTTAAATGGAAATAACTTTGTTTATCCAATTTACTTGAAGCTTGGTTTGTAAGCAAAGTTCGTCAATTTCAATTATGTTCGGTTCGCGAAAGTCCAGTCCCATGGTCGGAAAATTGGGGTTCGGGACAATTAAATGAAACAATTATCAGACTATTAAAATCTACCAGGAAGGTCTGAAAATTTGAGTGAAGTTAAAAAATCCAATTTATCAACCTCTTTGGAGAAGCTTCTACTCAGAGAAAAAGTTCATTGTAAATCTACCAAAATCAAACCCATTCATTGACAAAAGTAGAGTAATTCCGCTTTTTCTTAAACCGTGAAAAACGGGTGTCATATTATGAACATTTTGTGCTTTTTTCTTCGATTCAAAATTAGTTTATATAAACTTTATTTTTAATTTTTAAATTTTTCGGTAGGCACTAATTTTTAAGCCATATCTCAATTCAGGAAACTTTAGATGGATTAATTCAGGTCAAAATTTTTTGTGGTATTGTCCACAAGGTTAACTGTTATTAATATAAAAGACCTATTGGTTTTAGTCCTTTTGAAAAGGTTGCTTAAAATCTTCCAAAATTCCTATTATACAACTAAACAATTTTAGCTTACAAAGTAGTTTCTTGTTTGCCCATCAGAGCAATCATTTAATTGAATATAGGAATAACTTTTGCTCCATTTTTCGGCAGAGTTAAAAAGAAAGAGACGGTAATATCAAAGCTAGGTACTCAGACACTCGAAACTAGGGTTGTCGAATTTTTCAAAATATCTATATCGATATTTTTGGCGATATTGAAAAAGTATCATTTCGATATAAATATTTATGTCAAAACATCGATATTATCGATATTTTTCAATAAAAACCTGATCTTAACAATGAACAGGTCCATTGAGGTAATTGAGGCGTCATTTGACGCGTAATAAGAACTACAATCTGACTGCGCAAAAAAATATAGATTTAATGTATATTTATTGAATAAACAAAAGATATTTATTTTTTAGTTCATATATGTCATAAGTTCTGGAAACTTATTAATGAATTTGGAATTTATGGAACAATGCAGTGTTTACTTTTTTAATTCATCATCTTTCAAACTAGAGCATTCGAACTAAAAAGCATAAAAAAAACTTATTCAGTTTTTCCCAGCGGCACACAGCTAAATGATAATAATTTATTCTCCTGTCTTGAGGTTGTTGAGATATCATGGCAGTGTTGTGATCAGCGAAGAGCTAATCCTTCTAAAATTACGTCTTCAGGTGTCGCACACTTGTGTTAAAAGGGAGAACAATATGTGTGCAGCATGATTATAATCGACTGCCACTGTTTGACGATAGTCGTCATGCTGCAATCATGCTATTCTTTACTGTTTTTAAAATAAGCTGCACTTCAGCGAAGCATCACCATGCTTTGCGACTAAGTGCGCCTTTATGTTTGTTGAGTTGCCATGGTCCTTACAACTTTTTGCACAGTTTACAGTTAATAAAAACAACTTTAAAGATTGTGCCTTACATGTCTACAGAGCACAAGAAACAGTTATTCGGGGGCAGCATTGTGAACTGAAGGCTAAACAAAATATCCCTGGAAAATATCACTAAAAAATATCGAAATTTTGTCGGAGCCGAAATTGTTTGATAATTTCATGAGCCGCTCCGACAATGTAGTGTGACCAGGCAACAGCAAAAATTCAGCTGTTGTTTGTTTAAGAAATTGGCGGGCTAATTCAAATAAAATAAAAGAGTTTATAGAATTGATAAAGGAAGTCACTGGGGGAAATTCAGAGGTCATAGGCAATGCCATGGTCAATTTCATGGATGCATTTTGTGTGGGGATGGAGGTATAAGCAGTGTCCTTTATTATTGTATTGGCCTGTGTGAGCAGAACTGGACCACTGAGACATACTGCTATAGAGGTAATATTCATAGCCACAGCCAGCTGCATGGACTGGAGGATCATACTCGCCGTAGGTTGGTGAACACATAGGTAGCAACGGGAGCCGCGGGAGCAACGGAAACTACCACAGTAAGCCGGAGGAAACACCACTATAATAGGCTATGGAGACTGCAATGGCTTAGGGCTGATTGGCCTTGGGCTGTGGAGACTACGGAGATTGGGACTTGGGTGTCACACCAACCATATCAACGGAAGAGCCTCCGAAAAAGATTCTCCGATACAAGTGATGCAGCTGCCAGTATCGGAATGCATTTTATTGGCCAGATTCCATAGAAATGGTTGCGACTAGCCCACTTTGATCAGCTCCACTTGTTTGTCCACTTCGCAGCTCTCCAAATAATTGTAGTTTTGTTTTTAGTCTTCTTTGCTCTAACTTTTTTCATTGCGTGCTCAATTTTCAAAGGTACCTCTGACAATTATCAAACAAGTTTCATAATTTCCTGACCCCCTTCGACAATTTATCAGCTGTTTTCAAGAAAACGAGTTGGCAGGTCCATGTTTATTGTCGAAGCGAATTGTTGGTGTCTCAGTACTCGCTCAGGAAATGCGCTCTGACAATTTTCACGAGCGGATTTCCTGAGCTATGTAATTAGATGGGCTCCGACCAAATTTCGAGCGTCTGAGTACCTAGCTTTAGAGCTCAAAGCAGATCAGAAGTTATAATTCAGAACATTTTTGAGCTTTTCAGATTGAATTTTTAGGTAGTATTTATGTATTGTAATTAAATAAACTATGGTCAAGTTGGATAATGGGACAAATGGTCGGGCGACTTATCAACTAAAACATTCGTATGGGTAGGTTCTGCTGGAAGGACTCTAACAACCCGAATTATTTAAATTTATTTGTATAGGATGTAGATGTAAAGTTGACAATAATAGTTTCAACATTTCTGGGACTTTCAATTATTTTAGAAATGTTGTCATTGTTTCCTTCACTACAGAAATATTTCCACATTTCTTTATAATAATTCTTAAAAATGTGGGCATTTCCTGAAGTTTCATTTATTGATTTTTGAAATTGCGCGCCTTCATTTTTGGCCATTCACCCAAAAAAGCAACGATTTATTCAAATTCATCGTTATCGAATTGTAATCGCGGTGTATGACCATACTCTAACTATTTTCGGTATTATTAGTATCGTTTGATTATTTTCGGTCTCTGAACGTGCTTAGAGTTTTCCCCAATTTCCACAGTTTTCACCGACATTACCACAGTATGCCTTGCCCCAGTCAACTTAGCTAAAACCAGTTATTTCATTTTATTCTCTTGATTAATATAGTTACACAAACAAAATGGCACAAAGCAAATTGAATGATCTTGCGGGCAAGCTGGGCAAAGGTGGCCCACCGGGACTGGGAATTGGATTGAAACTGTTGGCTGCCGTGGGAGCTGCAGCTTATGGTGTTAGTCAATCCTTGTACACAGGTGAGGACAAAGATGGTGAAATTAAGCAAGGAAAGGGGATACAAAACAGCTAAAAGTTAGCGGCAAGTGAACCTAACCTCAACTTGTTAGGCTGGTGGGAGGGGACATGAGTTATCTACGAGGGGGATTTCATAATGCTTAGCACGCCTTGCACTATATATAAAAGTCTTGCTAGGAGGCTATGCCAGAATCTGTAAACGCTGCCGGCTGCTCTTCTTAGGCCTGAGACCAAAATGATTGCATAACTAACTCCATTTTTTTTTGGTCTCCTTCTTTCTAGTCGAGGGCGGTCATCGTGCCATCATTTTTAGCCGCCTGGGCGGCATTCAGAGTGACATCTACTCTGAGGGTTTGCATGTGCGCATTCCCTGGTTCCAATATCCCATTATTTATGACATTCGTTCGCGTCCCCGCAAAATTTCTTCACCCACTGGCTCCAAAGACTTGCAAATGATTAATATATCGTTGCGTGTGCTCTCGCGTCCCGATTCACTTAATCTGCCCTTCCTGCATCAGCAACTGGGCGTGGACTATGATGAGAAGGTGTTGCCCTCCATTTGCAATGAGGTTTTAAAGAGTGTTATAGCCAAGTTTAATGCTTCGCAATTGATTACACAGCGTCAACAGGTGAGTTCTTAGCGAAATAGGAAAACATTTGAATGACTCTTTTCTTTTTATAGGTTTCCCTGTTGATACGCAAGGAGCTGGTGGATCGTGCGCGTGATTTTAATATCATACTCGATGATGTTTCTCTAACTGAACTGAGCTTTGGCAAGGAATACACAGCAGCCATTGAGGCCAAACAGGTGGCCCAACAGGAGGCACAGCGTGCGGTATTCTTTGTGGAGCGAGCCAAACAGGAAAAACAACAGAAAATTGTTCAGGCTGAGGGTGAAGCTGAGGCAGCCAAAATGATATCCTTTTACAAACAAATTTCTAGAATTCTAGGAACATTTTTCTTAAATGCCTTTTCCCTCTTGGTTTATACCTTAACTGATATGTTTACTTAGGTCTGGCGGTTAAGCAGAATCCCGCTTATTTGAAGCTGCGTAAGATACGTGCTGCCCAGAGCATTGCTCGCACGGTAAGTTTCCCTTGAATTATCTCCCTAATGTCCATCCCATCTAACTTTGACTTTCCTCTCACAGATTGCCAGCTCCCAGAACAAGGTCTATTTGTCAGCCGACAGTCTCATGTTGAACATTCAGGACTCTGGCTTTGATGACATGACCGAGAAGGTTTACAAAAGTAAATAGCTCTCGTTTTGATTATACAAAGACAAAACACCCAAAAGAAAGAACACAACTTCTTAGACCTTAGTAATTGAGCAACTTCTAAAATTGTTTTCCATCTTTAATCTATATTTCCTTACAAACATTTCGTTCTCAATGCAGTCCCTGGCGATTTGGATTAAGAACTGTTTTTCAATTATTCTTGTTTGTTAATTAATTTCGAGCTAGTGCCTAAGTACCGTTTAGTTTTAACCACCATACCCAAGCGGCGCAACGTCTTTCCCTATTTTTTGGCTCACAAACCAAATCCTTGCCATTTCGAAAATAACTTCATACCACATCCATTTTCGTTTGGCCAGTGATTCCAGTTTGTGATTCAAATTTGCGGTAAGCACATTGCGGGGCAGTTGGCCGCAGCATTTAGAGCAAGAAAATCACTTTTGAATAAAAATGCCTAATGTGAGAACTGTCTCTCCTAACAATCAAATTTGTTCATTTTATCCCAAATCCCAACACCCTCGGTTTGTTTTTTTTACAGTTGGCACCGGCTTGCCCAAGAATTGGCTTGATGCACGCAAAATGGCTTCCGACACGGTAAATCCTCCGAATGATAAGATCAACGTGGGCAATGTGGCGCATTCGACGGCGCAGCGTATGATGTAAGGGATCCGCTCAAGACCAAAAAAAAAAAACATACACAAAAATTGTTGACGGCATTTTTCCTCAAATACGAAACATTTACTTAATGTTATAATTGCATGTATAAAATACATAAGAATAGTACATAAGAGTGTATATATATATGTATAGAGATTTGTTATAATGTAAATTGTAGGCAGATTAGGTTGCTTGTTGTTAATGTGGTTTTTGTTGTTGTCCATGCCAGCAGGCTAATTCAGGTCTTTGTGGCATTTTTTAAGAGGAGAGAGGAAGGAGATTTTGACTAGAAATAGGACCATTGCGGTTCGAGAAAGAAAACCAGCATTGTTAAGGCTGGAATGACACTTGGTTAAAACAAATTTAGTGTGTCATTTCAACTTTAACTTAACACTCCGAGGAAAACAGTAACTGGATTCTCTAAAGATAATTCTCAAACCACAGGTATGTGAGCTGTGTATGTTTGTGTGTGTGGATTGAGTTCAGGCATCAAAGGTAAATATTAAATTTCTTTTTCAGAGCAATTTAATCCCAAGTTAGGCTAAAAAGGGTAAGGTTAAAGTCTAACCGCTAGGAAATCCAAGCCCCTAAGCGTTTTAATCAGGTCTTAAATGGTTTCATTTATAAAGAAATTTTTGTTATTATGAAATAAGCAAGTTCCTGGTATCAAAAAGTATAAACTAAAGCTGTTTTCAGCTATTTTTTCACGTCCTAACCAATAAGGTATAAGAAATTCTTGTATAAGACCTAGTAAAAGATCTGTGTGAGCCAACTCTACCAGGTACTAGAAAGCCGGCCTTTGGACTTAGTATATAAACAATTTAAACGCTATCGGGGTCCCGAAAATCTTTAGAGATTTATGTTTAAGCCCAACACAAAAAGAAATATTTTAGTTTGTTACATATTCACAGAAGAACAATTTTTAAGCTTTGAAATCGGAATACGTTTGAAAAGGTATCTTATTTCTATGAAGCACTGTGCCAAACTATTTTTTATTTCCTCTGAAAAGGCCTTTAAACTACAATTTCTTAATTTTACTGGTTACTAAATTATATGTCAAAAGTTGAGCTTAGGGTCTAAAAGATTTCCTATAAATTCCTCCTGAATTAGTCCAATCATTTGTACGAAACTTTTTTGAGACTTCTGGGACCCCCCATATGACCCAACTTTGATAGATGTGAAAAAAGAACTTCCCTCAGCTCGAAGCATATAAATCTCTTAAATTAAATATTGGAAAATTTAAGTTCAAGAACTGTCAAAAAAGGTTAAAGTTTCAATAGAATTCCAGCCTTGTTCCCTATAACAGGCCACTTTATCCTAATTTTTGGCTTAACAATTACTGAAATCTTCTAAGAGCTTTAAGTGGTAAGTTTTGGTTCTAAATCAGTAATCTTTTTTCTCGAAATGGTTAAGATATATGAAATAAGTAGGATAATTTGCAATGTGAATGTTTTACTGATCGTAGTAGTGATCAATCCTAGAACTTTTTAGCAGGCTCTAGGTCATTAAGTTATGACTTTTTCTATAACTTTTCCAAAACAAGACACGCACAACACCACAAAAGGAGGCTGGTTGACTGTATAACGCTATTTCATGAATACCAATTCAATCTACAGCAGTCTTAACCTGACTTCAATGAGCTGGGCAATCCCAAAGGCAGGCTTGTAGCAAAATCCGACATCAGCAGCAAACGCCAAACTCACAAAAGCTTTGAGTCTGTGTATGCCCCGGATTGGCCCTTCTGTTGTTAGTGGTATATTTTGTAAAGCCCAGATATAGCGGAAAGAGTTTACTCACGACTCACAACATAACCCTGCTATCCTAGAGGACGACCTGATTATATTTGGGGTATAAAACTTGTAGAGCCTATAGATAAGGGGTCCAATCCAACAAAGAAATGGGATTTTTCGAGTAACTAAAACAGAGTTTGTCAAAAAGAGTGAATCTTAAGAGTGAGAGTGTATTGGCGTGCGAAAATAAAGCGATTCTAACGCTGAAAAGCTGTTTACTCTCTTGACCTCTGCTTCGCCAAGCGCTCGTGTATGTGTAAATAGTATCGAAAATATGTCGCCCGTTTGCCTGTGTCAGAAAATGACCGCTTTTGCGCGACCATATTAAATAGAGGTACCGAAAAAAACTTTCGCTCTCTTACTCTTTTTGGTTGTGAAATGAGAGAACACACATTTTGTTATTTTTTTCCTCTCAGGTCTGTGTCGGAATTTTTGGCAACCCGCATTAGGGTCTTCGTATTATGCATCGGTGCGTAATACAGCAGAGTTGCACAACCATAGTCCCTGGGGCACAAACAAACTCGCCAATTCGCACCGAATACTTACCGAAGTCATACTTATCTTCTTGGGGAACTCTGGCTTACAGGCTTGAGCTCAGACTAAGAATATGAGCGAGTCCTTGGAGGTAATTTTTGAGCGAAATTGAAGCAAATTGGTCGATTTTGGCGACGAATTAATAGAACATGGAATTCCATAGTTTACGTTTTTAAGCCCTGCAAAATCTGCCCATTTTTGTTAGGTAAAGGTAAAATTTGACTATGTAAACTTAGCTTAAAGCTATCATCCTCAAATCTGGGGAACCGCCAAGCCTAACTGGCTAATTTTGTTGAAATAGGGCTTCTGAGACTGACTTATGCCAAACTTTGGCGCTCTCGGTGAGTCTGCAACCTCCGTAACGAAAAACTTAGCTTTAATTTACATCGTAATATAGTAATAATGTCTTCGTGAGTTCCATACTCTTCAGGGATCTATAGGGACATGTTCGGTGACATCTACTGGATTCATAACAACACTGCTAAAGAATAAGAACTTCGCTTCTGCATTTACATCGCTATGCCGAAGCAACATTCACGCCTGCCTAGCTCCTTTGGTGAAGAGTACATTAGAGTTGCCATACTCTTCAGACAAGTTTTCGACATGGACATCTTTCGGTAACATTCACTGAATGAGAGCTCCTATCAGGTTGACCCAGAGCCACTGTTAGGGATGCCGCTATGGCGGCAAACTCTCAAAAGTTCGACCCAAAGTAAGGAGCTGAATCACTTCGTATTTCCTACGAATCGGTGAGAAATCAACCTTCGGAGACATCCGGTCTATAGATCCCAGCTTTACTCAAATTTATGCTGTCCACACAAGTTCAGGACTAAAAAACGGTTAATAGGAATAAAAAAGGGGCTCAAAATCATGTGTCTGAAAAGAGCAGAGCTTAAGAGCGTTATTGGAGTAAACACATAAATTTGAAGGTTTTCGTAAAATTTATAGCTCTCAAGCCTGACTATTTTGGCATTCCGAGTTTGAAGTAGGCAAGGAGTGACGATTCAGAGTCTCTGCGTGAGGTATTAGCTAGCTGGACTTTTTTAGACGGCCTTTTTTAAATAAAATTTGCGCTCCATTATGCGTCTAAAAAAACTTTCAGGAGGCGATTCAGTACCTCTTCAAGGGCCTAGAAAAGTGACTTCTATGTGTCTTTTATGAGGTTTTTATATGCTTCATTGGGAGGGTGAAAGCACTTTTATCTGTGTCAGAAAAGAGTCAGATTAGACTCAGAAAACTTGCATTATGTGCGACCGTTTTCTTAGAAAAAAACGGTCATTTCGGACTCTTTTTGTGCTCATTATGACGGTGAATGCTCATAAAATAGTGTTAGAAATCGCACATATTGCTTGCTGGGTACATTCACATCAATATCCGTGACTTTTGTTCTACTGCCACAATCTCAAAAACATTCACTATGTGTTTTTTGCTCATAAGAGGAAAATGTTCACAGTAGTACTATCCCGATTTGTTATTGTTTGTTTAAATTCGAAACTTCAACTAAAATTGGGCTTTAACGTGGGGGAACCTACTACAGAAACATGCTGCTTGACATGAAAAGGATACTTTGAATGAGAAACGGCAAATGAAATCAATCCAACAGGTGTTCTTTGTTTATGTTTGTTTCACATTCATCAGTGGAAAAAGAAGACATTTACATTCGAGAATGTGTGTCAGTGGAACATGGATATTATAACCCCGTGGAACCCTGATTTTCGGGTTCTTCGAGCCGGACCATGTACTGAATTTTGTAAGCTTATGAAATTTTGGAACTGTAACTCATCCGTTTCGAGAAGGGTTTGGCTCAGAAAATAATTTTTATAAGAGTTTACTTAATTTTCGGTACATTATTGAGAAAAGATGAGCTTTTAAAAGCTGAGAAATTACCATTTGACGTAAATTAGATTATTGTTAGATTTCGGCAAAAGTAAGATTTGGCATGTTTAAAAGAACTTGGCCATTCGACTATTGATTGAAACATCAAAATAGATTGTTGTTAAATTAGAAGCTTCATTCGTTCGACTTCACCGAAATAGAATTCGGACCTAAGAAGCTATGAACTTGGTTTTGACATGTTTAAGAAACCGGAACCTTTGACTTATTGATGGCAAAATTTGAGAGGTTTACAGCTCTGATTGTATGTAAGATCTAGAAATCAAAGAAATACTTGTCACATTCCTTTCCTTTAAAGTAGAGTCGTTAGTACTCAGTTTCATTACCTCTTGCCTAAACTTAATCCCACTTAAGAGTGTGTGTGTGTGTTGTGTAGGAGTCGTGTGTGAATATATCCTTTGCTTTTCATTTACTTGAGCAATGAGTATGCCCCACAAAGGCCTGCTGCTTATCCAAATCCATAGTATTCATAAATTCTATTCTATTCCATAATAACGAACTCGAACAATCAATCATATTCCTGCATTAGACGCGTGGGATTAGCTTTGTTTTTTGGTTTTGTTTGAAGATACACAGCGGGCAAAAAATTAATACCAAGAAAATTTGGTAAATCGTTTTTCCAGAAGATCTTGAAGTCTGGAGAAACTTAGCTAAGCAAGTTTTTGTCCGCTGGTTATTACTACGTTTATGCTATGCTCATTCGAAAGAGCGTGCAACTTAACGTTGCGTTGGTGTTGCCAGATCTTTTGTTTTCTCAGCTGGATAAACAGTTACAAATTTGATTTTGCAAATTGAAGAAATTGTGAATTTCATAGCATAAACGTAGTATATGTCTGTATGTATGTGTGTTAGTAATGCCGTGACATAGACCAGGATCAGGCTGTAGCCGGTGGTTTTCCTCCTACGCCGTTGCCGCCTGTGCTGCTTCCGCTTTCACTACCGCTGCCACTTCCACTGCTGCTGGCATTGCTATTGGCTCGTCGACTCTCACCCAGTCCCGGGGTATCACGTCTATGACGACGCAAAGTGGAGCTAGCCGAAGGAGCAGAACTGCTCAAGGCTATGTTGGCTGTAAAAGCAGCAGCCTCCGCTCGGCTGGGTACTGTCAAAGTGCCCGAAGTATTAGTAGAGCTACTGGCAGCAGTGCTAGCTGCCGCAGCCGCGGCAAAGGATTCACTAATGCTTGCCAAGGGTCATAAATTCGTGGTCTGCACCAATCCGCGCTCCAGATGGAAACATTCGAGCACCGCTGCGCCCACCGAACTGCGTCGTGCCACCATGGCATTGACCACACTCCATTTGTTCAGGCGCGAATCATAGCGTTCCACCGAATTGAGCGAGGAGCTGCCATCATTGCCGCCCAGGGCGAATAAAGCTCCCTCCACTTCAACTACCTCGTGAGTGGATCTGTAAGTAAACACCAAAAACTTTATTTAGTAATCCCTAATCCCCTCTTTAAGCTCATTCCCTTACCTTCTTGAGTGCATGGCTGCTATGGGTTCCCAACTATTTCTTCTTAAATTAAATCTCTCGCCGCTGGACATGCACATGGTGCCATCATTGCCACCTATGCAATAAAGATGTCCATCTGTGGAGGCCACACCACAGCTACTGCGTCGTGCTGTCATGCTGGGCACCGGTTGCCAACGTCCCACTCGAGGATCAAATCGTTCCACACTCGACTGATAATTGGTGGAATCAAAGCCACCCAGACTATAAATGCAGTTCTCCAACACGGCTAGGCGACAATAGCGTCGCCTGGTGCTCATGGCCGGACAGGAACTCCATATCCCTGTCAATGGATCATATCGTTCCATGCTGCTCAGGCAAGAGGCTCCATCATAGCCACCGCATACATAAATCAAAGCATCATAAGAGCAGATACCCAAACAACTGCGCTTGGTACCCATCGGTGTGATGTTGGTCCACTTGTTGGTGAGAGGATTATAGCATTCCGCAGTGGCCAAATCACTGACCCCATCATAGCCACCCACCACATACAGTTGCTTGTGCAGAGCAGTAACTCCGCTACGGGAGCGCCGCCACAACATGGGCGCCACCGGACTCCAGCAATTGCTTCTCGGATTGTACACCTCGCACTCATTGTGAATGGCAAACAAACTGCCTCCTCCCACTGCAAACACATAAGGGTTTCATGCCCTCCGGTCGACGTTCCTGTGTCCTTTGGCTACCCATCAGGCTGCGCTGCTCCGGCAGCAAGTGATATTTCATGGCCTCCAGCAGCAGTTCCTTGCACTCGGAATCATCACGCATCAAAGTCTCCGCCTCCACGCAGCTCATCAGGAAATCCCTACTGACCAAAGGCAAACGCACATGTGACATCAATTCAGCTGTATGCAATCTACGCGTGGCCAGTTCATGCTTCACCCAATTGAGCACGGCCAGAAAAACTTTCTCCTCCGAGCTAATGTTCAGCTGGCTATTCGATATCAGCTCCTTGACCTCCTCGAAGGGCAGCAGCAGAAACTCTTCGGTGCCCACCACCTGTTGGAAATTCTGCAAAGCATATTTGTGGGAACGGGTGTGTAGCTCCTTGCAGGAGTGTGCATCGGCAAAGCTGCGTATCCCCAAGCAATTCGAAGGATGCAGTTGACGGAGAAGAAATTTGCAGCAAGCATCTCGCACCGAGTGCATTTGCAGTAATCCCGAAGCGGGCAACAACACCTGTACATTCTGCTCCGTAATGGTAATCTCTCCCGTATAAGTGTAGTCAATCAGTTGTCGTAGAGCATTGCTGTCCACATCATGAAGACGCACCAGGCCTTGAGTTCGTTCTAGCATATCATCTGGAAAAAGAGGACAGAAAAGTAAGTGGGAAGTTGGAAAAAATGCAGTATACTGTGGGCACAGTAATCAAAGGAGTTATGGTGCTTGGCGACAATATCTACAACATCTATAAATTATTTCCGATATCTATGCACAGTATGTCAGTTAGATAATTTAATAAAATTTTGGATTAATTGGTAAGTTCTTTATTTATGAATACTGTGAGTGCTTTAATAAATCAATTCAAAACGAGTAGTTAAATTATCTCTGAATACTTTGCACAGTATTCCAATGCTTCACATAATTAATGTCAATAATTTAAACTATGTAGAATACTTTATTGTGTTTCTAGCAAAATGAATTTAGTTGTAAATTCTGAATACTGTGCACAGTAAAAACATGAAACCTTGCTCTTTCTTGTGGAAAATTCAATGCGAATCATGCTTAGTGAATTATAAATTTCATGCTGCGAAAGTATTTCATTAACTTATAGCTAAATCAACTGGTTTATTGAATCTAACTACTGTGTCGAAAGATTGTACATAAAATATCACGTATATTGGTCTTCCAATTAATAATAAAAAATAAAAAAATTAAAATATAAAAAAAAATATTTAAAAAAAAAAAAAAAAAAAAAAAAAAAAAAAAAATAAAAAAAAAAAAAAGGCACAGACACAAAAGTCATAAATATTTCTAACTTCGTCATACAAAATATTTTTAACCACTTATTAAAAAAATAATATATTTTAAAATAAAAATAATAAATATAAAAAAAAAAATATAATATAAAATGAGGTATAAAAATATAAAAAAAAAAGAAAAAATTGTTGGTACCGAAGTTTTGATACCACATCTAAGCTTGTCTCACCGAATCACACCTTCAAGCCAACACCGAAGGATAGGCTAAAAAACATTACATTTTACCCAAGCGCGTTTAAGAGCAGTAATATTGGAGAACAGACCAGTTTTCTTACTAAAATCCATTTTCCGAACGAACATTTGTATGGCAGCTACAAAAGTAGTCATCCGATCCGGTCGGTTCCGACATATTAGCAGCGTGCAGTAAAAGAAGACTCGTGCAGAAGTTTCCAGCTCGATAGCTCCAAAACGAGGGGACTAGTTCGCGTAGAAACAGACAGACGGACAGACGGACGGACAAAAGCTTAATCGACTCAGCTCGTCCTTGCTGATCAAGAATATATATACTTTATGCGGTCGGAGATGATTCCTTCAATGCGTTGCACACTTCTGGGCAAAATTATAATACACTTTTCGCGCAAGTGTATAATAGCTGGCCGTCATGCCAGTGCACTTTATATGTACGGGACGATCGCAAACATCGCATTGGATGAATTTGCAGCGGTCAGTTTTTGGCAAGAGCTCCAAGCTAAATTCGCCTACAAAGACGCCTTCTTCTGCGACACAGAATCACGCTTGGCTGCTCGCTATGCTGATTTTTTATCATTCTCGCCGAAAAACTCGATGCTTTCCGGAGAAGTTAGCACAGCGGTTTGAGACCGCGATTCAATGGCTTTTTCGGAGAAGTGTCTTGCACCGGCCCAATTTCATCCAACAGTGATAAGCGGCTAGCGCAAACGCTCGTGAAGTGAATGTTTCGGGGGGTTAACACCTCTTCTTTTTGCCCAATATTGGGATCGGCGGAAACGATGATACGGCGCTAATTGTCTTCATCAAGATCAGCTTCTGTGGCGACTTCTACTGCATTTCGTTCGACAGCCTCAATGAAGTTAGCTTCGGAGAAAGCATCAGGCTCAAACGGAACAATACCGGGCTTACGAAAGCCGGACTTGATTGTTTTTGGCGACAGTGCCAAGTCGAGTGTCCTGCACACCAAACCGGGGAGGTTTCCGATTTCAAGCACCCTAACACAGCCAACAAAACCTTATCAACACCGGACGAAATATCTGCAATATTTGCTCTGACTTTTTCTAAATACCGGATCAAAGTGGTTCGAGGAAAGCCCATATTCCTAGGATCTAGCTTTGACGGCCTTCTTATCGATGAGGCATTGCTCAATGGCATCGACCAGCCCATTTAAATTGGTTTTGTTGAATCGGACGATTTTTGGTGTTGACATGGCTAAAAATGCACAAAAATGCTGTTAAATTTATGTTACACTAACATAAACAACGATATTTGACAGTTTTATAGCCAAACACACGCTTTAAACACAAAAAACGAGGGTGTCCACAACCGGTGCAAAAGTGTGTCCATTCTTGGAAATGGTAGCCATTTTGATTTTGTTCAGCAAATTTACACAACACAAACATTTCACTGAAACTTACACCTCAACCAATCAATTAATAATTTCCCTGCTTAAAACTATTCTTAAGGCCGATTTCACACCTCCTTCAAAAAACAACTTATTAAAAAATAAGAAATGACCTTAATAGATAAATGAAATGTATTCTGAGTACTGTACAGAGTAATTCAATAATTTATATAATTTGTCAAAATTTGAGTACTGCAGGTATATGATTACTTTAAATTGTTGTCCCCAAATACTCACCATTAAACATGGCATAAAAATAGGGCGACACCGAGGCCAGTACCACACGATGTGCATTGATGGTATCTCCGCCCACCTCCAGGCGAACATCGCAGAGCTGCAGGAAGAAGAAGGAAAAAAGGAAAAACCTTGTTGACTCATCAAGTACTACCCAACACAGGCAACCAAGCAGACAAAGTGTCGCTTTACAAAATCCGATTAATGCCTGGCTACGTGCTCAATTTTTGCCTTCGCCCATCGAATCCTTACAAGAGTTACAGACTTTGACAGAGTGTCTCAAGTCATTGCCCCCGTTTTAAAACAATCTTTTTAATGACAAAAGTGTCGCTTACATCATGCACTGGCGGCGATTCTGGCTAAAGAGTTCTCAAACCACCCGGGCCCGGTTTACTCAGGCACCAGGCACACACTAAATATAGCAATTTGCTCTAATAGCCTCACCCTGCCTGCCCTCTGGGTGGGAGGTACAATTAATTTGCCGACTGCCCAAAAACAAAATAAAGAGAAATGAAAAATTATGTATGCGCCATATGGCAAGTCGAACTTGTGACGACCTCAATCACGCGCGACTTTTCAAATAAATATTTTAATTATGTTCACGCCTAATGCAATTAGTGGAGTGATATGAAGATCGGGCAATAAATTATGGAATTAGATAATATTTGTTATCAAAATTGCTGGTGAATCAACTTTTTTTCTCTGCTAGGAAAATTTGCACCTTAATCTCACTTTATCAAAACGAGTCAACGAACTGATAACCAACTAAAGTAAATTAATTGTAAATCCTTTTTAGTCAAATTATTCCAAAGAGAATTCGAAATTGACTCTGAAAATTGCATGTAGATGATTTAAATTTGAAGCAAGAGAGGTAAATCTACTTTCTAATGAAATTATAAATTCTTGGCCACTAAAATAATTAATCTAAACCATCGGTGGACAGTCTCAGAACAAAAGCGCTTTCCGTAGCGCCCAAGCCAAAGGTAAACACTCAAATCTAAAAATCCGCTTTAGCAATAAACGGTATAATTGGGCGCAACGGGCCATTGAATGCCCATCTAAATCAATATTCTTCAAGTTAACTTTTGGAACCATTTGAACCTTCTTACCTGGGCATTATTTCTCATCTGATTGATGGCCGCAAAGGAGGCAATACAGTGTCCTGGATTCTGATGATATGCCTGTGGCAATACCTCCTCATTTGGTCCCGGTGGGCTTAGATCGCTGGGCGTTTGTGTGGAATTATTACTTGTGGTGGTGACATCCTCATTATTGCCACTTGCCTCGGCAGAGCTAAAAAATTTCCAAATTTAAAATCAAATTTCATAAATGACGATGATGATTATTATGAACGCCGCCAACATGACGCCAAGACTACAGTAACTTGGGGTTGGTTGGTTGGTTTTCTATGTTTATGTTATGTTTTGCGGCCTTTTTGAGGGTTGAATGAACCAAGTCTCTCATTTCTGTTTACTCACTGATTTGATTTCACCGGCAGAAACATGGCTCGCGTCGTTTTCCTTATCGCAACACTTGCAGCTCCTCAAAACATGTCCGCACACACACACTTTTGGTCCTATTAGTTCAGTCTTCTTTTTTTTTAGGCAGTTTTTGTCGTAGCTCCAACTTCAGCTGTAATGAAGAGCAAAAATCAATACCTGGGTAATTGTTGTGGACAACCAACCACCCTGTAAGACCCACCCACCCGCCAGCCCGCATAGAATAGAATTTAGGTCACATACACAGTTGACGGAAGGGGGCGGGGACATGATATCATTTCGTTTTGGCATCTCTGAAGAGAGGGGAATAAAAACTGGGTTAAGTGTCCCGTCATCTTTCATTGTTGTCCGCTCAGGATATGGCCTAGCCAAATAGCTGGTAGCATGCAATTTGCGCATTTTGCCAACGTGAATAAATTTGAAATTTCAAACAAAGAAAATGTAGAAGAAAGTTGACTGTGGTCTATCAAAGGTTAGATACCCTTGCTGGGATTTGAAATGTCATAAAATAAGACTGAAATTACACAGGAGAGAAATTCCGGGTATGTAATCTGCCTATCCTAACTATTGAGACATTCTTCATACCAGATATCATTTTTTTCCAATCCCCAAATTTCCACATTAAACTTCACAAAAACAACAAATAAATAAAAAACCTAAAAAAAATAAATTTTTAAGATCATGGTCTTACCTACTTATCTGATACTTTTTGATGTATAATAGGCGTAAAAACAAACAAAAGTAAAAAAAATTGATTTTTAACGGACGCGAATAGTCTCTAAAGTGTTTTATATAACTTATACGCAGTGTGGCCTACATCATATATTTTTTCATTTATAAATAGTTGGCGTTGATTTTATTCAAAAAGATGACAGCAATTAAATTGAACAAATAATTTCGTTGTCAAAATTCTTATTCAATGAACGTGTCGTATGAGTAAATTTTTTCAAAACTTTAGGACTTTGTCGCGCCTATATTAAATAAAATAGATTTTATTGTTTTCACAATTATTAATTATAAATCAAATATTAGCTTTGGGAATGCTGAGAACTGTTTTTTTCCATTTTGCCCTTTGGGGTCCAAACTAATGTATGCGTACATCTCGCCTCAAGTAGCGGTTAAAAAACTAAAAATTCGATTTTGTCAGCGCCCCCGTTATGTAAATTGTACCACATATTTCAAAAAATATTACGGCTGGAGAGAAAGATTTGGTTCAATTCTTTTGTTATATATCTGCTAACAATTTAATGAATTTTAGTAAAAATGCGCGTGGCGTTTGTTATCCGACGAGGAAAAGGAAGGATAAGAGCCTACGATGTTGGCTTTAATGTAAGCGAAATATCGCGGAAAAATCGGTCGAACTCGTGGTGTTATCACCAAATTTTAACAATCCGGATGATGATGTGGTGTGAAGCATAGCTCTGGAAAGCCCAAGTAGCAATCATCGGAGTGCATGGTCGAGAGTCTTAAAAAGGCTCCGTTCTTAAAACTTCGCACCACAAAACAGGACGACTTCACTTTGTGGAAATAAAACTGGGCCTCGGTATAAAATTTTTGCTTTATTTTTGTTTAAACGGCTTTGTTCAAATTTATCGATAATATTTTTTTGAAAAAAATTTTGTCCTGACGGCCCAGATGGGTTTCGGCACTATTGGATGAATTTGCGTAGGATCACTTATGTTTTCCAAACGCAATGGAGGCGGATCTGCAATGGGTTGGGGAGCCTTTCAAGCGTCTGAAGCCTTGAGCTTCCAAGCTGTAGGATGTTTAGAGAGAGAATACAAAAAGTATTGGAGGATCTTCTTCTGCCTTTTTGAAAAAAATATGGAAAGAGATCTTGTTTTTCCGCAAATAATGCATCTATTCACAAGAGTAGAGAGACCCAGCGCTACTAAGTGATCACCATATAAAAAGTTTTGGATTAGCCAGCACGCTCCCCCTGACCTAAACCGAATTGGAGAACATGTAGGTGAGTCTTAGTCAGGGTTTACGCCAATAATAATAACTAAATTTGAGAATCGAAAGCCTCAAAAGCGAATTTTTCGGCCCAATGGTCTCTCTAGACCAAAATTTACTTACAAAATTTGGTGAATTCAGTGCCCTAAGAGACTTTCAAAGAGGTAGCAAAGGCTCAAGTGGCTCTATTATTTGTGTCAATCTAGTGTTTATATACCATTCTAGAAATGTTAACTAAATCCAACAAATTGACATGTGTCGTATAATTTTGATACACTTGCAGACATACATCAAAATCGAACTTTTTGCTATTTAAACCCTTCTTGAAAACTCGAGATGCAATCAGAGATAAGAATATCAATTTTAAGCATACTTTAAGCTTTCATTCTCATACTTATTTCGTTGTATGTATTTGCTATAATTTTCGGCAGTACTATGATATATGCGTCAGTGAAACCATCCCATAAAGTATTAAAGCCTTATCATTACGAAACGCATAACTAGTATTATTCGTATTTAGGATCATTTCATACGATTTGCTAGCAAAGTCGACTCGCCCTTGTTAAAAGACCCTGTAGATTAAGAAATGGCGAAACCTTGATCGATTTGAGAATTAATATAGGTTTCGGGACCTTATGAAGATTGCCTGGAAATAATACAATACTTTCTGACACTCAGAAAATGATTTTTCTATATTCAAAAAAATCGACATAAAATTTACAAAATCGCCTTAAAAAAAAAAAGTTCTGCATTTCAAATTTTTAACCATGAAAGGTTTGTTAATTTACTCTCAACTATAACAATAAATAATAGATGCTTTCACACAGATTTGCGAGTTTTGGTCAAAATCGGATGACTATATCTTATAGCTCAGGAACTATCGTAAAATGGAGTTGATTTAGAAAAATTCGTCTATTTTTAATGCTGGCAGTTCTTGTAAAGCTATGGATATATTAAAACATTTGCAAGGATATAAAAACTTCGGCACAAACGACAGTGAGCAACCTGCTTGTTTTTAAGATTTCTTAGATTTAGGGTGAATCGGCGTGGGACGGATTTTATAGGAGAATTTCTATTTTTCAGAGCCAATTAGGGATTAAGTAGCATTTAAGTAAGTGCCGACCGGAAAACATATGCTCTAATTAGGCTGTTAAATCTGACGGAAACAATACCTACCCACACATATAAGAGACTAATTTACAATATAATACCATCGCTGCTATAGAGGGGTGGAAGTTTTCGGAAGTTATAATGTAAGTAGCAAACATCTAAAATCAAAACAATCAAGGGAGAATATTTATTAGTAAATTACTCTAAACTCATGGATTAGCTAACAGTGTTTATTTTCCTGCACAAAATAATTAACTACGGTGAACCTTCGTACCTGTATCGAATGCTTAACTTTGCTTCTTCTCATAGGACAAAAAATTTAATCCCGACAAGAAATAAACTAGCCACATCTGACTTGCACTTCTTTCCCAATGCTATTCGCCTATGGAACCAGCTACCTAAAGAATTTAAAACAATAATTTTCGTTTTTCTTTCCTTTTCCTAAATTTACTGTTATTTATACCTTTAGTTTTAGTTTTTAGTTTCATAATTAATGTTAAATATTAATATTACGTTAATAATTCCATCGAGTATTGTTTTTGGAAATTGTCATAGTGATTAGTGCTTCCAAATAAGTCCTGTAATTTTAGCACTAAGATGAAATACAAAGATATTTGGGACTTTTTATGGTGAGTTGTTTCTTGAGTGTTTGTTTGTAGAAAAACACAAGTTTTAATAATTTCGGCAAGGATAAACTTAGGAAAAAGTTTTTCTGGTAAATGTGACCGTTTGTGTAAACGATTTTAAAGAAAAAAAAAACTTTTTATTATATGTGCTGAGGCGAGCTAGAACCAACGCATGCCGCACCAGTAGGCACACACATACGGCTGCACCACACCCGGTTACTAACGATTTAAGCACATTGCATAAAAGAGCCCAAAACTACTTTGAACTGAAACTGTACCGGTACAATGTTCTCGAATAGGTTAAGTTAGGTTAAATAGGCTGCTCGGCTTAGTCTGTGATCACTGGGAGGCCTTGTGCTGACTAATTGAGGAAAGGGAAACAAGGTAATGGGAGGGGGTGGATGGGTTTTCACTGTCAGGTGCTGCACAAAATGTAAGTCTATTTAAATCATACTGAGGAGTCGACAAAAAGATTTAGGTCCTCCAAGGGCGTCTCAGCCAGACTACCCAGGTTTTCAAAGAATGGTTTTCCAAGTGCGGGTCGAAAAGAAGGTGTGGGATGCTTTCTATCTCTTCAACAGAAGTCATGGGGGCCATATGACCAATGGTGCAGTGCCCCGATATGACTCCTATTATAGTTCTTATCCTGTTCTTGCTAAGAGTGGTATCTTGGCTCAGAGTATCTCAAGAGATGTCACGGTCGCCATGTAAAAAAATCCGAAAATTCCTGTTAATTCCCCATCTTCCTGGGACTATTTTCTAAATAAATTCTGTGATTTCTAAATAATACAGTGCCTAGCAAACATCCACAAACATTTTACACACCCAAAATCGAAATTGAAACGACATAAAATCATTCTATACAATTCCACCAAAGCAGAGCTCCCTAGCCATAGCCCCTGGGGGCGAACGCATTCGTGAATTACACACGTATAAGAGCCGTATGCTTGCCGAAAGTCACTTCTCATTGAATGTCTGAACTTCAGTCGCAGTTAGCGGGTACGAGACAATGCCTTCCGCGGCATTATATCGCCGAGCAACAATTCTAAAAAGCATTTACAAATATTCTGTCCTCTCTTCTTGGGGAAAAAGTAGAACTGCCGACCTTATCTCTGTTGATGAAACAACAGAAACAAGAAAGAAATATTCTCATATTTTCTGAGGTCTAAATGTTCTTTAACTGTTTTTGACAGTTCAATGTTCTGGCACTTTTCCCTCTGTGTTGTTTTTGAAAAGTAAGGGGTGCCACAGAAACCTTCCAACCAAACCAACGATCCAGGTGCACGAATCGGTGGTCCGTGTAAGAGAGCTGGGGCGCCGTACGGGGGGGCGGGGGGAAACAACCTTCCAGGGAGACGACTGATAAACCTATACCATCAAAATTCGTTAATATTAAAACCACCAAAAAAGGGAATGGCGAGAGTCCCGTAGAGAGGAAAAGGACGCAGCAGGCGCGGGGTACGTAGATAACGAATTTGTCTAAAATTTCCAAAAATATTTCATTTCTATTTTATTCATCTGATCAAAGATTAATACAAAATATTGAGAAAATTATAAAAGTTCCAAAAAAGTTTGCTTTAAGTAAATTTTTGAAACGAAAGTTTTTCATACCGAGTTTTTCCGATTCAAGTTCTTGAGATCAGAAATAAAGAAGTTTCGGTTCTTGGTGTGGTTTGAGGAATCAGTTTTCCGTGGCTCGGCTCTTGACCTAGCTAAAGTACTAAGCAAAATAAATTTTATTTTACAAACTGATACAACTGAAGAATATATATAATTTATCGGACATGACTAGAGCGAAATACCCTCCATAAGTGTATTAAAAAGCTTTTGCTTATTTTCATATCACGCTTGGAAAGTTCTGCTGGGGTCAACAATTCCCTCGCCGACGACGACATGTGTGAAAGAAACGTCACGAATTTATCGCTGCATTAACAAAACGTGGCTACAACCTTAAATAACACAACAAAAATTTCACTTTGCAAACAGAAATACAAATTAACGACAATTTGGGTTTTTAGTTTTTTTTTCATTTTAGTTTACGTTTAGCATGCCATCATCCACATCATGGTTGAGGGCGCAATTGTGTTGTCAGGGCAATGGCCCAATGCGTATGCCTCGCCAAAGAAGCCCCATTGGGCGTATTGTTCATTTACTGCCCCAGGTTGCAAAACAAAAGAACTAGAACTAGTTGCAGTTGTCTTCAATTTGCCATGCAATTGTGTGTTTGGGCGGGGTCACTACCCGTCACACCTGGCGTATGAGTAATTAAAGGCAGTCAGCCAGGGTTAAAACATTGTTGTGGTTGTTGTCTCACTAACGTGGTTAGAAAAAACAAGTGAATGTTGAGTTAGGAACAGGAAGTGACCTTCTCTTGTGGCCGGATCATCCCTGAGAGATGGGCTAGGCTTTCGCTTTAAATAAAACACAACAAAGTTACTAAAAATATGCTTATCAGACTCACACTCAACACTGAAGCTGTGACTCCACACTTCTGCTGTGTACGTGTGTGTGTGTGTTTTTTCTGTGTGAAATTCAAATTAACAAGCCCAAATGAACAGCAAACCGTATGCTCCACACGTAGCTGCTCTTTCCAACCGAAAGGTGGGGGTAAACGATAACACAGTGTTTCGGCCATTCAGTAATATTGTTTAATAGTTGGCGACATGTGCAAATATTGAACCGGTTGTAGGTTGTATCCAATGGAAATAGAACATTGCTGTTTTACTAGCCTCACATTTGGT
Source organism: Lordiphosa stackelbergi (assembly GCA_018904235.1). Classification (NCBI taxonomy): domain Eukaryota; kingdom Metazoa; phylum Arthropoda; class Insecta; order Diptera; family Drosophilidae; genus Lordiphosa; species Lordiphosa stackelbergi. The sequence goes on along the minus strand of JAEIFU010001659.1, from coordinate 4,979 downwards.
TTATGCTCTCTCTCTCTCCACGTGACAAACGAATCGTGGTCATGCCAAGGTTTTGCATCAACTTAAAAAATGATTCTGATTCTTGTACGCTTCATTGATGATTAAGTGCTATGCAATTGTCTAATCCATTCAAGGTTAACTGGTTTTGTGTTTCAGCGGAAATCCAGCGTCCAGTCAGCGTTTAGCTACTCAATGAATAAGATGCAGAATTAGCAGAGATTCGTCTACCTAAGGAATGAAAAGTAATGAAGCGTTGTCAGGCAAGTGGAGAGGGGGAGACCCCGGGATTTGGAGTCGAAAGCAAAGTTTGTTTTTACTGTTTATACGTTGGTGATACTCATAATTGGAATTTGAGGAGTCAGAGAAACGAGTTTATAATACCAAAGAACACAAACAGACTCCTAATTATTTTACGACCAAAGTTCACAAATATTTGATTTTGATGCAAAAGGTCCTAAATCAAATGTTCCTCAGAAACCTAAAAATTATTTCCTTTCAGTCTTTTTGATTTATGAAATTTTTATTTCTAGTTTTGAATAGGCTTAAATTAAGTACAAAACATTCAAATAAGAACAATCATTCTTGAATCAAGAACTTTTTGTACTTTACAGTGAGCCGAAAAATTTTAGAAATGTAATAACCCGCCTTAAATATCAATAAATTTGCGTTTATCAAAAGTATTGAGTAGTTAAATGAATATTTATAAATACAATATTTACATTTCACTCAGATATTAGTCAGCTGTTTGCTGTCATTTTGGCTCTCTGAGTAATTTTTGTGTTTATGTCCGTCTCCCTCTAACCAACTTGTTTTCAACATTACCGATCTACATCATGAAGGAATTAGTATTAGAGAGAAAATTTGCGTTGCCTCTCAATTTTGCTGGTGCTAAACGATGGTGCCCACCAAGATACTTCATAGTGGCAGTAGGAATTCACTGTAGTTAGAGCGAGACGACCATATTCCCAAATGTATCCAAAGAGCGTAAGTGAAAGCGAACAGCTGACTAATTTCTCACAAATGAAAGGAGTTGACTGAGAAAGTGTGCCCTAGTCTCTAATCCTCATTTTCTCGGCATGATCTACATAATATAATAAACTGCCGGTAACTCTAAACATGATTCATGTCGTTCTTGACATAGCCTACTATGGGCTTCCACATCTCTCCTTTGCTTATTTGTGCTTTTTCGAATCCAAGCCGGAGTTTGACTTGTCCCCTTCTGTTGTATCACCCCATCCAGCTCTGTTATTTGAGACAGCTTCTGCGGAGTCATCGATTCCCAATACAGTTGCTGTGGAGTCTGCATCTTTTGGAACAGATGGTAACGACGCATCTGGAACTATCTTTTGGTGACTTGTGTTCTTCATCACAGTTTGACTTCCCCCAACTACACCACTCTCTTAGAGAAGCTCTTTATCTCCTACTTTAATATTACACTTCTTTTCTCCCTCTCTTCTTATCCGCCACCACTTTTCCCTTGTGTTTTTGCAAAAAGTTGCGGTCAGCGTTAGTACATTAAAACGTTGTGAGACCCTTTATGCTAAAAATGTCAAACTTTCTTTTGGTATTACCAGATTTTAACTATTGACATTAGAGTTACCAGTTCCCGACAAATAAATAGTTCCCCACGTACTGGTGGATTTTGGCCTACAGTAATGACTTTTTGGTTTTTCTTTGCCGCCATAGGTAAAGCCAACAATATGAACTTATTAAATGCTCTCTTCTTTTGTTTCAGGAATTTTTTTTGGTTGACTACAGTATTCCCTAAACTTTAACGAAGAAAATATTGAACTATACTTATGTTAAGATCGCAAATTCTTGTTTTTAAAGCTAATCGTGTTTGTTTTTAGACTATCATCATCTTAAAGTATGATCATAAAGAAAAGAAAGAAATGGTGAGACAAGGTGAAAATACATGTTACACTAACATCGGCAGAGCAATGATAGCCGATAATTTCTTCACAATATTAGTCGGCACTCAACCAACAATCCGATCAAACAAAAGATATCTTCCCAAAGAAGCGATAAAGAGCGCCAGCGGGCCAGTCCTTTCAACTGAGTTTGGTTTTTGTGACAGTCTTGTTTCGCTTTGCAGCTACGTGCCAAAAAAGAATAAGGCTTTCAGTTTGTTGTCCACCGTTCATTACACAAAAAATCGTGAAGGTGAAGCCATGAAACCCGAAGCACTTTTGTTTTCTAATTCGACTAAGGCCGGCGTTGATGCTATGGACCAAATGCTAAAGCATTATACAACAAAATGGCCAACAAGCCGCTGGACATATGCCTTTTTCCTGCAACATTCATTATTGATGAAATGGCATTGGCCACTCATATAATTTGTAAACAAAACATTGAAACAATGTCCAAACTCGCAAGAATAATCCACACATTCTCTTACAGCTTACAACTCGTTTGGCTTTTGAATTGTTCTTGAGCAGAGCAATAAATCTTGCCAGCAGTGTGGTGGTTCCTCAACACATGGTTTTTGGATATATATTTTTTTTTAAAATTATTAATTATATTCTATATTGTTTTCCAAACTGATTAAACGGGCTTAGATCCAAATTTTAGAAAATAAGCTAAATAGTAAGCCGTACGCTCAGCATTTCTCCTTAGATTTGTTTCATGCTACCAGAAAGTTAACACAAAATGTTAAGGTATGTTGTCTTAGCTTCATGACAAAGTAAACTGACATATTATCGATCTGCTAATAAATTTTTAGAACGTCAGGAACGAGTTCCCCCAAAAGTGGTGGTCAGTAGGGTCGATAAAGCGAGCATTAAGCTGGTAATAAAAATTTCCTATTTCCAAATGAGCCTAATATAATATGTACCCAAATCACTCTCTTTGACTTTCTATATAACTTTTTCTAGCTAAAATTTAGTTTATTTGAGTATTATGCTTTAGAGAAAGATGTAAATTGTCCCATTAGTCCTCCACTTGAAGAAATTTTTTAAATTAAACATACTGTTAGAGCATTTAAATTTCCATATATATTTGACTTTCTGTCGTTTTTTTCCAAAATGTTTACCACATTTTTGCCCGACTCTTGAGGGCGCCCACAGCATGAACTTCAAATCAAGTGGCAATGCGTGTGCTAAGCAAATAGGCAAAGAATCCCATTACCAAAAATGGCAGAGACTTAGATGTGGGTTAAATAAATAACAAGCACATTAAGTATACGCAACGCGGGCCAAACAATTTGTTCTCATTTGATGAACCAATGTTCAGTGTTTTGTCAATGAGCTTAACGAAAGTGAGTGAGGAAGAAGCAGGTGACCCGGGCTTTTGGAACCGGCATTTCGTATACGCCAGGTCGTCAACCCAAAACGCAGCGCGGGAAATGTAAAAATCAGCCGTTTTGCAGAGTTTGCGCACTGTTTGGTGGCATTCTTAGCTTGGATTGGGAGTGGTGTTCTTGGTCTCCATTAAATGCAACGGCATGTGCAGGGTTCCTGCTCCCCCAAAAAATAAACTTACAGCCGCACCTTGCTCAATTTGATTTGGTTAAGTCTCTCCAAGTTCACTTGTGATTTTTTGTGTTTGTTTTTGAATTTATTTCAAGTCCTTTTTGATTCACAATTTCAATTTCAGCCAATTATTTGGTCGCCGTTTTACTAAAAATTAGTTTGCGACCGACTTTTTGCGTGTGTCCAACCCAACTACACGGCGCGAAAGCTCAAAAGCGACTGAGCGAAAAGTTTGAATTGAGACAAGCAAAGCTTGGAAACGTTACGGCAAATGAAACGCCCGTTAAAAAGCTTTTCGACCTAAGCGACTTTGGAATGCGCTACACTCCAACTGTAATTTAATGTAAGGCAAAGTGGCAAAAAAGCTCAGATAAAACTTTTTAATGGGTCACTTTGATATCGTCCGTCCCATTAACGTGTCACAAAGAGCAATCTAATTAGATGCAAGTCAAAGGAACTGCTAAAGGTGGTTTTGGCTGAGTGACTGCCACTGCTGGCCACTCAAAACCACCGCCAGCCACTGACCCAATTATGCAAATTGACAGCAGCAAAAAGTCCCTTTGACTTTGACGTCACATTATGGACACAGGAGTTGGTAAATGGTTTCAAATGCAATCTCTAAAGTCAAGAAATTGCGCAATCTGACTGGATAATTGTGCGTGAACCCCATTTTTTTGTGTTTTTTTTTGTGTTGCCCACCTGATCCTTATTGTCGGTTGTTAAGGGCACGACTCCTCAGGGCCACAACTTTCAATTGGCAATTGGCATGGCCAATTGCCGTTTTGGTGTGCATATTGGAAATTTTTGTCTAAGCTCAACTAACATTTCAGAACAACAAACCCGAAAGGTTTGTCGGTGATGCTGCGCATGTCCCCCTTCACACGCGGCAACAGGTGCGAAGGCACATCCTTTTGCTGGCTATAAAAACAGCTTCTGGCATTGCCATTGGTATCAGTCGTCGTCTGCCCCAGGATTGCAAAGGAATTCGATCTTGGCTGCTAACTGCTTTCAAATCATCTCCCAGTTGAATAAATTTAATTTTTGTTTTATTATTTAGCCGAAATATTTCAAAATTGTGAATTTTAAGCAAGTGTAAAATGTTCAAATTTATTAAATAAAGTTTTGAATTCAAAAATATATCAAGTAAAATGCCTTCCTTAAGGCGACGTATTTTGCTCATACTGCTGCTGGTTACAGGTGAGTCTGAAGAATTAAAAAGAAGAAATTTAAGTGCTCCAACGATATATATTATTATTATTAACCTTATTCAGTTTTGAGTTTCGGTTAGGGTTACGGTGATCAGTATCAAATATCACTCTGACCAAAAACATGTTGACAAAAGCGGCTCCATTTGGAATTTCATATATTCAGTAAATGTTTTAAGTTCAAATATCTTATACAAAAAGTATTTTCGCATATTTTAAAGTTCAACATTATAAGTTTTAACTAAACGATAGGAAATCATTTTATTCACAAAAGTTTAATTTTTGAATATACATTAGTAAACGT